>CM052148.1:13395386-13411720 GCA_028455555.1 Augochlorella aurata | reverse complement strand
CTACAAGCTTTCGTGCGTGTGATACATACACTTGATTAACACTAGTTCATTAATTTTTCTCATACGACGTTTGCAACCCCTGACTAAGGCTGTCGTCAATAACCAAAGTAGCGTAGATTTTATGAAACACGACAATAATGTAATGTATCACGAATGATTGACATACAGTTGTGTAATTATTAACTCATAATTATAAACTCAAAGTAACTTTTAAATTTTATTTTATATTAACTTTTTATACGAATATGGAGATCGTTAAGTTTTTGTTTAAATATTACGAAAAATGTAAAAGTTACTTTGAGTCTATAATTATTCACACCGTTATATTAATTGGTAAATGCTGTAAATAAATACGTACATACACGCTCGTTTTCTTTTCAAATCACCTAATATCTTGCCGCGTTTTAATGACCAGCGCTATAAATTAAAGAGTGGACAGTAGCAGAATTTTGTGGACGATCGATTTTCGATCGATTAGAATCGGTCGGAAGGAGAATCAGATCTCCTGCGGCGCGCCGCTCGGGGCGATTTATTTTCCGTTTCCGTTTCTTTCGAACTGGTCGAATGGACACGCGTATACAAAACGTATTGACATTTAAATTTAACGGTAAAACACGGCGAGCCGGAAGAGGATACAGCAGGCGCGGCATCACATGAATCATTTTCCCCGATACGCGCGAGTCGCTTTCGAGAAACTTTCTTTGCGATATGCCACATATTCTCTTCTGACAGCCAGGTATCCCGAATGTTTTGTGGAATAATACCGTGGCGGACGCGGCGACGTACTAACGAGTTCGTTAGCCGCAAAAAGTGCCTTTGGTTCGACGGTTTCGAATAAAAACTACCGGTAGAAGAGCAGCCCGAAGCCGAATGCCGGTTTATTTATCGGAGTCGCGCAAATACAGCGGAGTCTCTGCTATCCGAATCGGCTGTTTTATGGAATATTAAAACGAACGTAAGAGAAAAAGCCGTCGATTTCCTGAAAATCACGTTATACGTTACTGCCGCGAATAACAATCCGCAGAAAATCGTTTTGGCTTTTCTCGCGAAAAAAAGGCCGTTACGGTCGTCGAAAATATACGACGTTAGCGGCGAATGTGTAGAGAAGTATCCTAACTGTTCACACGAGGGAATTTTCAGATAGCGGAACACTCGTCTTGCTTCATAGTGATTATCCTATATTACAAAAGTAACGGTACTGAGGTAATCGTAAAAGTTAAGATACAATTCACACTATTTTTTCATTCATTCGCGTGTATCGTCGTTTACCACGTTGGCAGATTTTAGATAATTTTGAGCAACGTGAACTTTGCTCTCATCGGCGTTAACTTCTTCGAAGAGCTTTGGATTTGAAAGCAACATTGACACAAGCATAAAAATTCGAGCCACTTGAAGCAACATTTTAAAATTTTTCTTCTAGTTCTCTATACCCTTAAAAAGTTTCTGCTCCAATTATTTGTTATACTTTGGATTTTTAAATTGGATGTAACGTTTCATAACGATTGGAGGAAACTAATCCATTGTATTTAGATGTTCGTTACGTATAATAATGTAACGATGCTAATCAGACAATATACTAAACAATATACTACTGAAGCACTCTGTAGTCCGTAGTATACGAGTGCAAGCAACGGAAGACAAATCGAAATTCCGATCGTAGTTCTCGTTGCTGTCTTCGGATGAAGATTGATACTCCGATCATGTTTATTTTGGAGATACTTCGAAGCAATCGAAATTGAATTAGGAAAAAATGCCATTTCAAGGTACTTATTATTTATTCTCCTCGATTTCCTCGGTTTTAATGGGAAGATTTACAATCGATAGAGTGCGATGACATTTAATTATGTCAAACAATTATGTTTAATTATGTCAAATAATGTTTCATTTTCACATAAAATGTCTTCGGTTTGACAAAAATTGTCCATGTATCAAAGTGTTAATCTGGTAATCCACCCAGAATAACATTTAAAATATAAGAAAAGTAAATTTCAAAACCCCTCAACCTCTAAACGATGCCAAAAGTTTCTAAACCAGTTCGAATCATTAAATCTTTAAAATAAGCTTTAGTTTGTTCCTTGCGTATCTTCATTTACCGTCATTTCTGGATTTTGACAACAGAAGAACTGTTCCGATTTAGAAGAAACGAATAGCATTTTTATCCAGTAGATTACGCGCGAACCCCTCGTCACGAGCTTAACTCTTTATCATAGCACGAGGGGTTAATGAACCATTGGGCGTGATTAAAAAGAATTCGGAATGTTACATGCGTTTCACGCGAACCGCATTTGGGTGTTTCGACGCAGTCGAGTCAATGGCTAGACGCGACAAGACACAAGCAGATCGTGAGTCGATCGTCGGCGAGAAGGGGATGCGCGGCGCTGAAAGGGACGTCGAAAACGTCACGCGCGTTTCCCCGGTTTTTTTTTCTTACGATTTGTTCTCGGTTAGGTTTTTTTGTCGTTTTCTAACAGACGAGTCTCTTTTCATCCGCGCCACCGTATTCTACTGACACAATGCTGCCGGCATTAGAAGATAATAACATAGGGATACGTCGGCCTCGACACCCCGATGCAGATGTTCGTCGCGAAAGGTGATTCCACATGATTGAAGAAGGGGTGTTCAGACATAGACCCAATCTTCGTCGTCACCACCGTCTCCTTCGTGATTCCTTGCTTCTTTTTTTCTCCCGTTGCTCGGTTCCTCTGGTCACGCGCCTCGGATGTGGTTTCGTGTCTCGTGTGAGGAAAACCACCGTCACGGTGGTTTTTCAGATGATTCGCCATACACGCGCTGCGAATCGGTTCAAATTCGTCGCGTTTTATTTGGTAGTTCATCATGATAGAAATCACTGGATGGACACATAGCCTCTGCTTCTCGCCGAGTTTTGCATTCTAGGGTAGTGGAGCCGATTACCGTGGGATGACCAATCGCTGTGCCTTTTGTGCGTGTTTCTGGCACAGTTACCTCTGTACCTATCAAATGAACGCACTAAATTTTTCTATTCAAAGATAAATGATATAAAAGAATAGAACTTAATCTAATGTGTGTGGAGGAGAAAATGATTCATTTGAAGTCTTTCTGTATAAATTCAAAGATATAATAAAAAGTATATCTTGCACACAATAGACGGTTCAAGTCGATGCTTATAAATAAGAATACGTATGAACGTGTTGTTTGTTGAGGGAGAAATACTCGTTCGAATTTATTTTCTATTTAGTGACATTGAATATGGAGCACGGGGACATGGTATGAAAACAATGTTCGTGTTATACTCGTGTTACTTAGTATTCGTATTAAATAAATATTTCAAAGTTCATTGCGTTATCTAGAAGCGTCGATCTATCGAACACTGGTATAAATTTTTAACAATAAACACTTGTAATTCTAATAAAATCGATGATAATATACCCCCTGGGAAGCTGTCCGTAATAGTTACTTTTACCTGAAAGCTTCGCCGGCCATTGCCGCTCCGTTTTTTCCATTCGTCCTCTTACCAATTATTTCTCGGTATACTTAAGTATAATCACGAGGCTAGCAATAGTCCTTCCGCAAAGAATGATGTTCCTGCGCGGGATGAGTTCACCGCATAAAACATCTAGCTAAACCCGGCACGGGGACAACAGAAAAATGACAAATAAATGCTCGTGGCGTGCGACGATACGAGGGGAGCGAATGGCGCGTGTTTCTCCTAATAACAAATCTTGTTTCATGCTCGTCAGAAGCGCGGAAGGGTCATGCCGCTGCTACGTGGCCGGCCACCACCGTCGGAGGTATAATTTATTACACGGTATACGTATCACTTCATCCGAGGGAATCAGAACGGTGACTGTTGCCGTTGCCGTTCGGGCAACAATTGCTGAAGATAGTAGCCACGGGACAGCTTTCATTCCGCCGGTGCGCGCGCGAGCTACTGAAAAAAGTTCGTATTATGGCGCACATTACATTTCCTGGAGTCCTCTCTTACGTCTCTCGAGGGATAATGGATAATTGCGACGAATGCGCGTCGACTCAAAAAGCTATTTGCGCGCTCGGGTTGTTTCGACACGATTTTATGTAATAAAATCGCGCATCGCCGCAAATTATATTATCTCGTTCGAAAAAGAAGCAACGTTCTTAATTAATTTATAAATTTATTTATCTTAACGCGGTCGCATTAACGGCGGGGTCATTAGCGACCGTATGATTTATAATTAACACGGAACTTATATCTTACGACTCAAAGAGTTCGAGCATCGATGAATTATTTATAAAACATTCCGTGATACTTTGAATTAGTTTCTCTTTGAATTAGTGGAAGTATTGAAGCATGGGAAAAGAAATAGTTGTGCAATTCGGTGTACTGTGTATACAATTTTTGTAGAAACTAAGATAAACGTACATAACGGGTTGGACGTAGACGAGGAACAATGATGGTCCGCGGTATTAACCACATAAATGTATTCACTTTCACGATTGCTGCTGCTGCGGCTTTTTAACGGTAGATGTACCTAATACACCGTGAATGTAGTCGGGAGAGATGACAATGGCCTTGGATCTTGTCGGGACAGCTTGTATATTATATAGTAACAGTATCTGCTGAGTTCTCCAAAAAATGGTATTCCTGTGGATAATACAAGGGAAACTCGTACAGCGCAAGTTTCGCTTCTTGTTAATCGATTTTCACAGTTCTCTCGTTACATTATTTTTATAATTATTTCATTATATTATGTTTATAAATATTTTATTATATATTATTTCTATAATTATTTTATTATACTATTTGGATATTTATTCTATTATATTATTTCCATAATCATTTCATAATTATTTCATTATTATTATCTTTATAAATATTTTATTATATTATTTATATAATTATTTTATTATATTATTCGGATATTTATTCTATTATATTATTTCCATAATCAAGCTTTCAGCAATTTGTAATAATGTTCGCAACTTGTTCTGTTCCCATCCTTACTGTGTTAATGACATGTTACTTCGAATTGATACATATCGGCGGTCACGTGCGTGTCGTTAAACTAGTCCCATCATTGTAGTTCAGTGTTCAGTTACGTAAAATTGCGCGATCGCTTAGTACGTCCGAGAAAATTAAACGCAGCATCGAGGAACACGCGAAACATGAAAAATCTTTTTGTAAATTGCACGATCTCTGCGTCGGCCATTAATGTTCCTTATATTTCATGCGACTCGCCTAAGCGTCTGTACTATTGCGAAGTTTCCCGATGTGTAGCTGCCTACCATAAGTCATCGGAACAATGCTTTCACGGCCACGTAGCTATTATTTGCTCCACCTCTGTGCTCGAAGCGTGATCTATACGTTCGAATAGATCGAAATATATTTATTATTCGTTACATAGTTTTACAAAGTTTCACTCTGTAATTAGACTTTTATGCTACGAGAATTTCTTAATTGCCGGCTGGAACTTTACAGAAGAACACCTTAGCTATGTGAAAAACCATAACAATGCTGCATACGTGAAATAACAACAAATTGAATGAAATCTTTTCACTCTACAGAAAATGTAAACTTCGTCCTAATTCAACTCAGTAAATTCCACTTTAAGCGACCTGTCTACAAATGTTTATAAAATACGCAGAGCTTCGCGTTGTCTCATTTGGTACACGATCTTCTTTATAGTCGATGATTAGAACGACAGGATCTTTCAATCCATTGAACAACACTTGCTACAATCACGTTGTGTGCCGCTTTTTGCCTGCTAATCAGAAATCACTGGTTTCCGAGCGCCATTAAAAGCTGATTCCAAAGCCAGCCCGGTTACGTTTACAACAACGTTTCATAGAACACGAACAGGTAATAATAACTTATTGGACGTGATTGCATACTAGCCGTGACTCGGGTTTTCTATGCTTCTTTCGCGGCGCGGGATCGAACGGGTTCGCTAAAAACTAGCACGCCGAACCGAGCATAAGGTTGCTGATTAATAGACGAAATCTGGTACACGAGCTAACAGTAAATTCCTTTTATTCCCAGAAAAATCGTTTTTACTGTCTCGCGAGGTTTAGAGCGTAGCTCGGAATGCTGTCAGCCGGTATTGGCGTATATAAAAGTTACAGGAAACATGTCCGGGTTCAAACAGCCATATTTCACGAGGCGAACTCTCGCGAGGAGAGAGGAGAAACAAGCTAAACATAGGTAACCGTGGCCCTTCGCAGGGTCCTGTATTTTCCTCGGCCCTTTTCAAAGGATTCCAGCTACTATGAACGGGCTCAAACAAGGGAACAAGCACATTTGTAATGCCGTTTGGACCAATCCTTACCGCCGGAGCTTGACATCATTTAAATGCTGGCTTATTTAAATCGTTACGGTGATCCATTAGTAGACCGCGGATTTTATGGATCTTCGACGATAATAGCTAGTTCGGAAACAAAATTGTGAAGATGTTAGACGTACGATTATTAGGATTTATAAAAGATTTTAATCGAATCTTAAAATTATGTCAAGATTATGTAATCGCATCGTCAAACAAAAATGCAACGTTGCTGACGTATGTTACAAACAAATCAAAATCTTAACTTTCGTAGAATTTATAATTCTTTTCATTCGGATGCGACGTCTAAAATTTTCCCGCTGATTTACGAACGGAGTAACTGATAAATTGTTTGCATACTGTAATTGGTAGATTCGAGGAACGTTTCGGTTCTTTCTTTTGCGGGTCAATTGTTTAAACGCGAGATCCGAGCACGCCCGTGCATTATCGCGTTAAAATTATGCCGAAGTCGAAATTTGCCCGGCGAAAGGGGTACGCGTCTGATGGGCGCGAAATTCGCACCTCCAGAAAGTGCCGTGGCGTTCGCCCTACCGCGCAACACCGCTCGTTAAGCGAATTAAGTAGTTACGCTTTGTTTAATCGGGGTTACGGAGGCCTGAATTAAGTTGTTACTGCGAATTAGCTGATTATACCGAGCGCCGCGAGGTGTCGAGTTGATTTGTTATTGCGAAATATGAGGCATGAGGTTTGTTTATGCTCGCCACGCCCCACACCCCTCGCCGACCTTATGCTCGTTTACAGTTGACCTTAAAATAAGATGCCCCGAACAACGCTGTCCGATCTTTCGGTCCCGCGCTCGCGGTTCTCTCTTTGCTCCGTTTCCCGTTTTGATCGTTTGGCCCTCTCCCCACACCCCTTTCACTCACGCGCCGAACGAGAGGATGGATAATCACTGTCTATAACGCTAAGATACCACTCCGCGAGCATGATATATCACTAATGGCATGAGACGTTCGATGCACCCTTTCGGAGGAACACGATACCTCGGAACCTTTTCCTTTTTCTCGAGGAGGTGGAAGGTAAAACTAATATTGACTCGTAGCGTATTATGCACTTTCCTGAAAATGTAGTATCGCCTTTCAATGGCAAAAATTGCCGAGACCTGCAAATTGGTCTATTAACCAACCCTTTGCTGCCGCCACTTTGGCCGCTTTTAATTTCAATGCACCGCGCCGCAACGGTTATGCTCTTACGTTCGCCTCGGAAATTGGACTTTCTAGACTTTTTAACGCCTCGATGTCTGCCTGCTGTATTCTGCTCGAACGCGAGCCCTTTTGTCAGCTATTAGATCTAATTCGCCTTGCACGATACGCTCATTTGGTTAGACTTAGACACAGTTTAATAGAGCTTAAACCTTTTCAAAATTGAACTAAACAGTGTGAGCTCTTTCGAGATGTTCACAGGTTTAGTTTAAAAAATTAGGGATTATTTTGTGCAATTTTTTAAATTAACTTTCTTTTTTAACAGGAACTGTGTTTCTTACTCTCGTTAATAGTTTTGTCAATCTTTGTACTGCTGTAAACTCTATCTACGAAGATTGAATTTCGTCTGGTGATAATACAATAGTTACAAACAGAACTGGGTAATATTTACAGAGAAAATATTTGAAATATTATTTGAAATAATAGATTCTTCACAATTCAAAGAAAATAGTATTTCAGCGAACAAAATATTTTGTTTCGATATTCCACAGCGAAATCATGAAATAAATATTTAATTTGATATTGTAAAACGTAAAATAAAATAGTTTATTTTGATAAACTAAACTGATAAGCTAAAGCACGAACATAAATATTTTATTTTCATAATCCAAAACGTAAAATAAAATATTTTTTATCTTAATAACGTAAAGCATGAAATAGAATACTTCCCACAGTTTCCAAGCTGAAAATAAAAAAAAATTATGTTCGCTTATAATGCGGAGAACAAGTACTTCGTTTATTGTAGGTTACCAAAATAATTATATTTTACCCTATCTTTTAGTGAGGTAGAAATACTTTATTCGATGATAACAAATTAAATAAATAAAATATTCCAACTATGGCACAAATTAAATATTTTTCAAATGAAATATTATTTGAAATATTATCTTAAAAATTGCTTGCATCGAATAAAATATTTGATTTCTAAAAATACTTCTTCCGAGCAAACAACATAGTTTATTTTCAAACGTGCATGCGCGATCTAAAATAAAATATGTATATACTATTCGGCATTACCCAGCTCTGGTTACAAACACGATGTCAATTACAGGAAGCCTACAAGGTCTTAATCTATTAGCACACTCGTATACGCGGAAAGTAGACACACTGAACACGACGAGTATAATCCAAAGGTTTTAATCTGGTGTAGCCTGCTATTGGTCAACCGGAGCGAAGCAGCTTCCGCGCAATAACTGACAATAATCGTTTTACGATCGTTCACTTTTACGTGTCGATGATAGCTGTATGGTCCTAGGCACTGACAATAAGAGAGAAGGAACCCTCGCACTGGAATCCCGTGTTAACGAACCTCAGGAGAAAGGAAGTAAAGGGAAAGACATCGACGTGTCGTCTCGAAGAGCGGTAAAAGGGTTCTTCGTCATTTTCCACGAAAATTATAGTCATCTATGCGCGTAATCCCCTTTATAGCTGCGTTGCATCAAATTATAACTGCACAGCGCGCGCTGGAAGCGCGCCGTTCTCTTCTCTGTTCATCCTGTTCTCATTGGTGTGCAACTATACCCCCCGTCTTGGCCATGGCCGTCGTTTTCTGCCTTTTTTCGTCTCCTCGTAGATACGCGTCCTCGAAGCCTCGTAAAACGGCACATTCCGCCAATCATCCCGGCACATTGGCCAGACACGTAACCCCTCGACCCTGGTTGGCGACCTAGCACAACTTAACCCCTAATTCTGACGGTCGATCCACTCGCGACACACCGATAAATCGATAAGTCATCGGTACGCGGCGGTGAAACTTTGACGATATACTGATTTTTTAAATAACTCGGATAGCGAAACGTTGTTCACGGGTTTAGCGGACAGATCAAATTAGCGCGGGTGGAGTTGAACGTTTAGATAACGATAGTGCTTTTTGGTCACGAGAGATTTAGACATTTTGTTAGACCATTAATCCTCTTAGCGCCGAACGAAAGAGTCGTGTGTACCTGAGCGAAATATAGCAAATCTCTTTGATGTAGTTTGGCAAAGTTTCCTTTTATTAGCCTTTATTTAGTAGTAGCTATTTTTTATTTTTAGGTTGTGTGAATATTACGAATTTATTTTCTTTTTTTTACGTCAATGTCATCCAAAGCTCGTTGAAATTCGTCTTGATTATTCGCTACAATAACACGAAGTAAATCTTTTACCATGCAATTTAACACGTTCGGCGCCACGTCACCCAAATATGGGTGACGCTAATTTTTAAACAATTTTGAAAATTTATTTTCATTTTAATATATCCGAACAAACGGAATTTGACTAGGATGTTTCAAATGCGAAAGAGTTCTAATGCCATCCCCTATCATCAATTTTAACTTTCTAATTTCGCTTTAATTCATTAAATTGCACTGATTTTGAGAAAAGGTGGTCGATTGTCGGCGTTGAACGTGTTAAAGAAATGAAGATGACCTTGAGTTTTTGGAATACCAAATTTTTTTCTGAGATTTTTGTATACTTTGTTTCGTGAAAAGTATTGATAAAGAATTTATTGCTGGCTTTGCTTTATTTCTAATACACTTTTTTAAACTATGAACGCAACTTAATTTAAATGTAATGTTATTTCGAATGATTTTATATTTGGGATAGTTTATCATGTTACAATTTTTTGCGGTTACAACGACCATATGAAAAAATGGGATCAAAATAGTATTAAAATTCTGAACTGACATAACACTATGTACTTACACGTATTACAGCACGGAGTGAGGTAAAGGCTTGACGGTTATCATGCACATCTCTATTTCGTAATTACAGAAGTGCATGTTCTCATTAAACCACCATCATTATCATGATGATGAAACGATAGATAGGAATTTGAGAAACGCCCACTGGTACGCTATGAATTTAATGATTCTACGTATCTATCGATCGATCGATTGATCGATCGATCGTTTCGTAGATGGAACATTCATAAGTATTTAACATGCACGAATTATCGTAAGGAGTAATTAAAGGCAGTTGATCCAAGCACGGATATTTCATAATAGTGAGTGTAAATTAATTTTAATGTACGATGCGATATCTTGTGATGCGTACATGAATGCGCGCGCGTATATACACGTGCGAGAGACTAATTATGAATGTTCCACGAGAAATAGAAATAAACGGAATTAACTAACTAAGCCTATCGTGCCGATAAAAATCAACGGTTTCATATTTTCTGTTTTACAATTGTTGAAATTGTAAAAATTCTTTCGCAGGAAACGATTGAATTATTATACACAGGAAGATGGAATTTTCCGTAATTTTTCAAGGGAGATAATAGTTACATATTTCGTCAATTTACTGGCAATTTCAGAGTTTACATTTAGAATTAACATTTTTCCACAGTCATAAAATGCATTTTTATTAATTATTACGTTGCCGCGTCGGTTCAATTTTATCAAATACTTTCACTCGCCCCAGTTTAATTATTTCTTTCTTTAATCTATGAGCTTAGTTAATATTATATCCTGAAAAGGTGTTTATGGGATGAAATATTATACAACAGAAAAGACGATGCGAAAGATTTTTTAGTCAAGAATAAAATTATAGAAGGACACTCAACAAGATTTGCGTTACAAACTCTGGAATTTTAATAGCGATCGTCGAGCATTACATGCGCCATTGTTACGAGCTAAAATGTTGGTCTCTAATAAAAATGTCTTCGGAGGTCCCCACTCCTCGCGTCTCTCAAAAAGGTTCCTTGACGTTCTTCAACTTGGAATCTCGAGGGTAGAAAAAGCCGCGATGGCACCGGGAGGACGTGCCAACCTGTAATTGTTCTCCGATGTAATTGCCCCCTGGACTTCTCTCGTTCGTGCACGACCTGGAAATCCGGGCATCGTCCCTGTGCGCGGCGACAGAATTCTCAGGAGCCGATTTCGAAACAGGACGTTTATTGCGAGTCGTTCCAACCATTATGGAATCGTTGCTTAAGGGTGAGGCTTTGTTTACCTACTACACTGAGATCTTGCCGTACACGCACATACAAGAAACACGTATACGTATACGTGTTCAAGTAACTTGCAAGGATTCCAGATGCAATTACGTATTGTCGCTTCAGTATCGTAATGAGTAGTTCGGGAGTGGCTTACCGTGTTTTCTAAAAGTTCAATGTAGGACTATTCGGTCTACAAATGCCAATTTTTACATTATTGTAAAGCAGTCTGTAATATTCGGCAGCATATTTAGCGACATCTTGTGACGTGATAATCTTCGTCGAAATTTTCATTATTACAGTGTCATTATTAATTTAAACGACGTAAGCTACATCAGCTACAATTAATATACAATATAGTATAATATAGAAGTAACGTAGTTACAGTGCTAAGCTAAATCTTTATTAATTTGTTACTTTTCGGGTACAATTAGCTTTATATTTATCGAATAAGACGAATTAAATCATTTTGTTAAAAAATAAACAGAAACGCTCGTTCCGAATTAGGGACATCGTATCCGAAACACGAATGCCAACTGTTCCATAAATCGGGACAATGAAAAGATTGAATTACACAGCATGTTCATAGTATGAACATTTTCGCTTAGACATTTTTTTACACAAAGAACAATGTTCAAAAGTATTGGTAGAATTCTTACACCCACTTTCACATGCTCCAACTATTTCTTATTGTATTATCTGTGCTACTGTTTCAAGAAGGGCTCAGCGGTGTTTCATAATGCATTCTACCTAACACGGGAAACAAAATTTTATTCAAATACGAAAGTTGAAAAATTGAACGTCGGCCAGAAATTATAGTTCGCCTGTCAGTGTGCATTGCATCGAACCGGAATAATTGAATCGACGCAGGAGGTGTGAGATCCACGCGGAAAAGTTGCAGAGCCGCTGGAATAGGCCTCGCGAGTGTCCTGTCCGGGATAAACGTAGTAAAAAGGAGTAAAACGGAATTGGTGGTATCGGCCGGACCATGGACGGTGTGTTGGCGTGCCGTGGCTTCGGAATCGGACGGAAGACGAAGTGTCACGTCTACGGATGAGCGACAACGACACGCAGCAGTTCGCGAGAGGGACGAAAGGGAGCAAAACGGAGTGTGCGAGAGGAGGCGTGAGACGCGTAGATCGAGAAGGACCGAGGCGGTCCGAGTGTTGTTCGCGAGACAAAGAGACCGATCCGGGACGAAAAGAGCAAAGGGAAGGAGCGAAAAGGGTTGAGAATAAAAGGAAAGAGGACGAAGAAGAAGCGACGAGCAGAGGGAGGGACGGAGGAAGAGCCCGGGGATCCTGCTCGGTTAGGACGAAAGAGAATGGAAGATGGTAGGAAGAAGGGGCTGCTGAAGATCGAAGAAAACTGACAACGAGGGAGTAGAAAAGAGTATCGAAGGAGGAAGAGGAGAGCGAGGCCTGAATCGGGAGAAGAGTTCGATACGATTATGGAGAGGTTCGAAGTCGAGGAATAAGGGCCGGGAACATAATTATCCGCCAAGTCAAGGAACCCAAATGCCGCCAGATAGAGAGAAACCGAACGAGCCAGAAAGACAGAAGAGAAAGGAATCGTTGTGTGTGTGTGTGTGTGTGTGTGTGTGTGTATGCGCGACCGAGTGGATCGGTCGAGGGGGAGGGGGCAGAGGAGAAGGATAGAGAGTCGCAAAGAGAATCTTATTCTTTGGTGCGGCTGGAATCCGAAATGTTCGGGGGGGCGCATTATCTTCTTCTTACCGCGGCCAGTCAGCGCCACTCGCGGATTCCACGATACGACCGTGCGCACCCATACACGCTCCCGTGATATACATCTGCGCTTATTGTTGTTACAATTGTGTTACGTTTGACCCTTGCGGGCCGAGAGGTTTTTTGTTACTCCGTAATCGGCGATGTCGAGGTCCACTCAGTCCCTGCGCGTGCTTTCAATTTTTCTAAACAGCATAAACGTGTTTATCCGATTAGATCCGGTATAGGGTAGCTTCCCGTGACATGGCAATTATGTTCCCAAAAGTTGTCAATTTTTATTACGTATTCTTTGTTTACACATTAGTTTCGATGTGTTCTCTTTGCAGCATTTTTCTTTCGACGATCATTTTTACCGACAGGTTTTTGTAAACTTTTTGAAAAGAATATCGTTTTTCATCGTTGTTGAAACGAACATTTTCTAGAAAGGATCATCCCCAATCGTTCAGAACGTAAGAAGCAGCAACCCTTTTAATCCGTGACAGACTCGCATATTCCAAGATATATCATCGACCCTTTTTGTCGACCTTCGTCGAGAGGTGAGAAATTGAAAAGTGGTTGTCTGCAGAGTAATTAAGATTTCGGCTCTTTGTAACAGTCTCATTTTTGTGTCTCTTAGAGTTGCTATTTAATTTCCAAAAATGGAACCTCTTTTATAAAAGTTTTGGAAGATTATTATACCCGATTATTATTATTATTATTATTATTATTATTAAACAAAGCGATTAAAGAACCATTAAAAATAGCAAAACAGAAATAAAAATACAGGGTGTGCCATTTCAATCACTACATGTCATTATCGTTTAATATCTACTTGTACATTCGCGACTAAAAATTGTTTCCTCTTGGTAAGCCCATAAAAAAGTTAAGATATCTCCGAAAATAATAGCCTTTCGACATAAATAGGTTAATACATATTCATTCAGAATCCCAAGGTGAATCGAATCGTATATAAGAGACTGAATGACTCCATTCAAAAACAATGGTAATCTTCGTGTGTCCTTCAAGCGTACACAAACGAAACAGTGATACTGAATTACATTACTCAAAATTGAAAAAATTCCGTATGGAATATTTTTCCAAACAACGAATAGTTCTCGAGATAATCGCGTGTAGAGATTAAAATAGGACACCCTGTATACGAAGATTTGTTCTACACATTTCATCCAGCTACGTAGATTTAAACGCGAGCTAACAATTGTACCAGTCGTTTCATTCTCCTTAGATTCACAAGCTGGTAAAAGTGTTCAGATGTTTGATCATTTTTCAGCAGCAGTGTGTAGTTGACACCGACATTCGGTCAGAATGCGCTATAATCGAGCGAATGAAATAATACGCGACCTAATCCTAAACGTACGCGCGAGGATCGTAATTGAACTGTCAGGTAGCAGAGAAATGATCGAAATCACGCATCCACGGCACCGTCCATCAAACGAAGTTGGATAGAGTCGCAAGTTGACCCGGTGAACAAATCTGAAGGAAAGATACCGCGGAAAGAGTGCCGATTCCGTAGTGGTAACGAGTCGAGATGGCCGAGAACATCGGCGGTGCCACTTCAAAGCGGGAATCCCGCGCAATCAGATTCTCTTGCCCTCCCTGCTCGCTTGAAAAACCGAGCGAGGGGCTACCACCTCTTCAGCCCTTCCTTCTCCTATCCTCTCTTTGGGCTGCCTGTTCGTGAGGATATCCGAAGGTAGCCACATCAGGTAACGATCATCTAGCAGCCGAGCAATCTCGATGTTCAGCGGACCTCCGTTAACGCTACCGTTCCCTTTGTTTCTGCTATTTCTGCTGCTTATCAGGCATAATCGATAGTCGGTGTCAATAGTCGACAAAAACCGATGGAATACGTTGTCAACGCTTCGACTATGGCTCGACTCGACCTTCGTCTAAATCAGGGGCTTGTCACGATATTTGATTTTAATTTAGTATAAAAAACTTTGGATTGTTTATTTCAGAATGTGCTACTATGTTAACACACTATTTAATTAACTTCTTAGGTGGGAATGACGAGTTTTGTCAGCAACATTTTCTATGCCAAACTCGATTTTGATGGGCAACGTCGCATATTTGAATGTTTAAAAATCACACAAATTTTGTCTACTTATTAACAAAAATTATTATGATATTTCCACATTTTTTTGCCTGTTATTCTATCTGAAATTGTGTCATTGTAGTTATAATGAATTATTAGAAAATAAATAATATTAGAAAGAAATTTAAGTAGACGTAAATTTTGTTTACAATATTAACAATTGTGTTAAGAATTTTTCTTTTACTTCATTGTTACTTAAAAAGGATATAAAGAGCAATTTAAATAGCTGCAAAGAGATTAAAAATGTTCTACAGTTTTTCAAAGTCACAGATTATCTCAAAAGATTATAACTTAAATATAGTTAATTACAATGTGTATCCTAGTGTTATGTTTCATTTAGTATATATAAACTTGATGATATAGGCGTCGTTAACTGATAAGCATAAATGGTAAGAATTAATTTATATCTGATAATTATAGAAGCGGCCGCTGATTACTTTATTGTTGATGCGACCTCTTGGAACTATACTCAATAATAATTAATTAATTAAATAATTAAAAAGAATATTTTTCAATTAATGTATTCGATAAAATATTTTCAGATTGTGTGTTATTCTCATATGAGAGATCAGATTACAATTAACTTCAGACAACAATTAACTTCATTAAAAATTTGATCAACTCGCACGACAAGAAATTGATATTGTAATTGCCAAGCGATGTAGCATAATTGTTGGGTGTGCCACTTCCCATTTGACGAATCTCCTTTATATTTCGGGTTTGAACGTCAATTTGCATATGTTCTAACTGAAAATAACGTTATTAGAGATGATATAGTGATGTGCTATCCGCGTTTTTTTCCCGAGTACTTACTTCGGTTATACGCCTTGGAAAATAACCCCGAAGACAGTTACGAGTAATTATGATCGCATAAAATATTACACCCGTATTAATGCGGAATGTACTTCCATATAATTGAATGCATTTATGCGTTAACGTCGTAAATTCGTCTTTTAATGTCCTCCGCTTCCTTACGGATCTAATTTGGTTTATTCTTGAACTTAGCTCGCGGTAATAAATCGTTCGCTCGAGGAATTCTTCCGCATGAAAATTTGGTGTGAAATCTATAAATACTTGTGTATCTTG
>CM052148.1:13376583-13395286 GCA_028455555.1 Augochlorella aurata | reverse complement strand
TCCCCTATGATCAATTTTAACTCTCTAATTTCGTTTTAATTAATTAAATTGCTTTGATTTTGTGAACATTTTGCTGGTCGATTGTTGGCGATGAACGTATTAAGTGAACACGCAGTTAACACGTCAGATAATAGGAAAATACGGATTAAGCTCGAAGAAAGGGCATATCCACCCTGAAGAACCAGAGAGTGGTTATTAAGAAAATTACCAGACATTACCACCACGATGGTAAAAGGAATGGGAATTTTCGGGATGCCGAAGTTTTTGTTTGTCCTCTGAATAAATCCCGCTAGCCTGCACGATCTGCCTCTGCACTTCGCGGAGATCCCGTAGTTGAATGCGACGCCGCGTATGCACATACGCGTCAAGATCTATGTGGAAATGCTTAACTTATGAACTCGTCCCGGGGATTGCCGGCAATATTCCATGGGACCACGTGCGGCACCCTGAATAGAATCGTCTTTGGAGCGAGCCGTGCGGATTCCCGGCGCCGGATCCGTTCGTTTCCTGGATCATTGCCAAGGTGAAAACATCGGTACGTCACAGTTTGCGCGAGCGGGATGATTAATGATCGTTCGACAGCGCGAGGATCGATCCGCGGAGAGCCGCGATTAAACGAATCTCCACTCTGAAAGTAATAAGGCGCTGCTACCGATTGGTGCCGCAATGAAAACTGTACTGGGAATTATAGTTCGGCGACCCGTCCCCCATTCTGCTTCATTTGCAGACTTTTCGAGCATGATATACCTACGTGATTACGCAAATGAGCCTCTCGCACAATATAATACAGGCTCGCGGACCCGAGGCTGGTCTTATGGTATTCTGCCTGCTGAATTTTTATACAGTTCCGTTGGACACGAATGGAAGGGTTGCGATCGATAGTTCGCATTTCGATGTGAAGATAATATTCAAGGTAATACTCGTATTTATTAATTGCTATATTAATATTAGTTAATTGCAGTCAACGAATTTGATTTCGCGCGATATTATAATATCGTATTTTGAATTCTTAACCTGTTAGGTACGGCTGAGTTTTGCGCGCAACTGTTTCTTCATACGGCAGAGTATGATATTATAATTTAATAATTTACATTATAATTTTTCCTAAAGGTATGATATACATGTACTTTAACTTTAATTATTTACTTTAATAAAGCTGATAATACAATTGAGTGTGCCGCGTCGTAGTATGACGTCTGCGCAAGCCATTATAGTGGCGCGTCGTTCCTAAAAGGTTAATATCATAACGTGTAGTGGTATTAATTATTTACAAAAGAAATCTTGTAATTAATGGAACCGGATTTTTAGAAAGCCTCAAACGTCGATGTTCATGGACCAGCTCCTAGACTCTGGAATCGGCCAAGAAATCGTCTACTTTCTCAGAGATTTATTACGCTTCGAAATAAAGCGACGAATTCATTACAGTTTGTTGAACTCTTTGGCACACTGATTTTGAATTTTGGATCAGGAAAGCGACGAGTTTTTTTCTTTAATTTCTGTGAAACAGGTTTCATCGCGAATTAGCATAGCAATCCTTTATGTTTGTTTTCCGCGTAAAAAATACATATACATAATATCTCTATATCTTAGATAGATGCTTCAGTGACAGTTGTCTTATTTAGTGTTTCTCTTTAACATTGAAACACAGAAAAGTTTAAATTATAAAACATATTATAGAAACACATTAGAGTATTGACAGGTAGTCGGACGTTTCCGACGGGTATTTTAGAACCAGGAAGAGAGCTAGCTTTGCTTTAGTAACATTTTAATCGCGACGGTTTCCGATTTATAGAGACACCGTTATAATTCGGCAAGAATAACCGCGTAGAAATATGTTTTTTCGATTGCTAAATCGAGGGTGCTAAATTTGCTTGATTAATTATAATGATACACGGAACGCCGACGGTAATACATGCTCGCCGAGAAACGAAGATTACTTTTATAACACCAATAACGACGCTAATTGTCAGAGTTTCGGATCGGTTCGCCTGTACTCGGTACTCACCGCCATATAAGCTCCCACGGAAGAAACAAGAATAAAGGATTCCTGTAAGGATTCGAGTAATTACAGTGGCGAGCTGTCATTCAATGCGTGCTTGATTGACCGTTGAAAATAATTGACGATACTGTTACGTTTGAAACAACTTAGTTTTCTATACTCGGCTCGCGTTTGCTTGGACGTGCAAAATATTTTGCTCGTTACAACATTTAACAAATATTGGCATTACAGCATTTCTATGAGAAATGAATATTAGAATATTATTATATTAATATTAGAATATTATATAGAATATTATTCTTCAATCTCTCGCTCTAGTTTATGCAGAATTTATTTTTAAATAAAATAATAGATATGTGTTTTTTTCATTTTTATGAAATACCGATATCATTTTTTGCGTTATTAACGATTATTAACCCCGCGTAATGTAAACTCGGGGGAACACGAGTTGATATATAAATGATTATCGCCTAATAGCATGCCAGCCAAGGCCAGTAAATTGTGATCAATAGCAAATGAAGTACTCATTGATACGGAAACCGGCTGACGACGAGGTTAACCGTAAATAGCTTGTTAGCGCGGATTACAGATCCTAATCCTAACACGGTTAACAAAGGGGCACGACCCCAATTAGTAATTTTTACCTGGCCCAAATCTTTAAGGTGGTAATAGACGAATTACAAATAAACCTGATGCATTGGCCGTTAACGAGAAATCACTTTTTTAATGAAAATAAACTTAAAACTCTCCGGAAGGGTGACCAATATCTTTTGTATTCTCGATTACAAATTCTCGTGAGAATTGAGAAATTATATAATATAGAAATATACGAAATATACGACACCATATAGTACTATAGGATACTAATGAGAATCTTAAGAAATTATGTACTATAGAAATATACGACACTATATAGTACTATAGAATACTATATAGTGTCGTATATTAGTACTATAGAATACTATATAGTGTCGTATATTAGTACTATAGAATACTATATAGTGTCGTAAATTAGTACTATTGAATACTAATGAGAATCTTAAGAAATTATATAATATAGAAATATACGAAATACACGACACTATATAGTACTATACTATACTATACTAATGAGAATCTTAAGAAATTATATACTATAGAAATATACGAAATTATATAGTACTATAGGATACTAATGAGAATCTTAAGAAATTATATAATATAGAAATATACGACACTATATAGTACTATAGGATACTAATGAGAATCTTAAGAAATTATATAATATAGAAATATACGAAATATACGACACTATATAGTACTATAGGACACTAATGAGAATCTTAAACGACAACACTCCGTAATTGAAAACACACATACAACATGCAGCGTTCCTCCTTGCAACCATGGACGCTGTACATTTCGTAGAAACGTAATCTTACATTTTGAGGAATTGAAAAAACGTTCAAGGGGTTAAATTAGGGAAAAGTCCGGTTCACGTTTGACCGATTGCGGGTGTCGCAGTATCGGATTGGGAGATCGGCGCGATGTAATTGCAGCGTAAAAGCGTGTAAAGGTGGTGGATCTGGATTGCAAGTTGGTGACGCAAGTATGTACCTTTAGGAGCCGTCCTTGGCGGCAGAGGTCAGTCGTTAACACGTCACGAAAAGATGGACGAGCCACTGGCTGTGTCCGCGGGCGCACAATGCCATATTAATGGCTGTCGGTAGCGGTGATAAATTCCTAGGTTGAACCCGCTCTCCCGCAAAAGCGTTCTTCTTCAGCTATGCTCGTTGTTCGTCGCATTCTCGTTGTCTCTTTCCCTCGGGATGGCCAGCTTGGAATGGCGACAATGAGCGGGAATAAGTCAACTAGAGGATCGGTGAAGGGGTTCAGATAAAGGAGAGGAGACGGCCGGAAGACGGAGAACGTTCATTATCCGAGGGATAGTGCCTTGTTCTACGTTGCCGGCTAGTTATCCCGTCGAACTGATTGTTTAACCTATTCGCCGATTTCGCCTGATCTCGGTGCCTGTCAAAACCTAGTAATTTACGGACGGAGGGTCGCCACTGGAACATTGATTCATTTATTATTTATTTGCAGTTAACTGTTATCGACGAGCACGCCTGTTGTAACTTGATAATTTGATATTCTTTGTTAAATTTTATAAAAGTGTTGCAATCGAAGTAACTTATGGTATGTATTCATTTACTTGTATTCTTGAATTTCAATAGCAGAATAATAAAATTTTGTTCCGATTTAGAAGAAACAGATAGCGTTCATATTTAGTCGATTATGTATAAATTAATCCTCTAATTAATTAATCCTCTGAAAAAAAGAGGTTCTCTTTTATGGCGATACTTTCTCCGCGCGTGTACCAGTTTCGTCATTGCATTTGCCTTTATGGAAAATAAAAGTTGTCGTAGTTAATTGTAAGAACTGTAAGTTGGACGAAAAAGTCGTGCTTCAATAATTGCAATGCTTGAAAATAATGGAACAATATCCTTAATTTACACGTATAAAATAAAATGATTTAGACTCGCAATAAATACAGAATCTCTCGTAAACGATTAAAAAACTATCTACTATATAAATCATGAGGCGAGCAGTCAACAATTTATGCACCTCCGGAATTTACACGATGATGCTGATTACGTAACATCGTATAGTGATCGTGACTCGCGAATCAACTCGTCTCTAGCAGGGCTAAAAAAAGGCGAAAGCTCGCGGTACAATGTGCGGTTGCAGTTGAAAGAAAAGAGAAAGATAATGAAACTAGAGTTAATTGCTGCCTCTGGTTCCCCATCCGGAGATCGATGCTAGTTAACCCCCTACTACCGGGGACTTGGTTCTCCTCGCTTCATCCCGGAGAACGTCTCTCTCGCTTCCGAGACGGAGAAGAGATCCCGCTTAAGCATTCACACGACCTTCATCGCGCGTACTCGCGCGTATCTCGTGTGTGCAGGATCGCGACAGATCTGCCGAGTGATCGTGGGGAAGGTCAGTGGCCGATTCAGAGATTTTAGCCTGGACCTTGTTCGCCGAGATACGTACCTTGCCCGGCAATTAACTTCGTACTTGCCTCGTTTCGCACAGCCTTTTCAAGCCCATCTGCTGATCCGCTTCGTCCACTAGACACGCGGTACTATGCAAAAAAATACTATACAGCCTAAATTTGCCTAATACGGGACTTATTTCTTTCAGCAAAGGTCTACACTTGAGGACGTTTTTATACCTCGACGCGCGTTTTAAAATCGTTTCAAATTGTTCGAACATGTTTTGAGACACGTTTACTTGAAATTATATTAGATAAGACTTAGTTTCTTCGTAATAACTGAATTAATAATAGTTAAATTTATTAATATTAATTAATTTATATATTAATAATATAATTTATAATTAATTAATATTAATTTATTAACTACCTGCGATCTTTCACGAGACTCTATCGAGCTTCGTTCATAATTATTTTATTATTACTATTATTATTATTATTATTATTACTTTTATTGAATCTTTGCAGAGAAATTAAAACGGTATTTGGCCTGTTAATGCTAAATAAATAAATAACAGTAAAAATACAAGCATTATGCAAGTACACAGACAAGTAAAATGAAATTTAACGGAGTAATACTAAGTAATAGAAATACAAATTAGAAATGTATAAAATAATATGTATAGAATCGAGTGGAAGTCGCAATAAAAGCGAGAATTCGTGGTTTGCGAAACGAGAACTTTTAATTGGTAGGTCAGATCGTACGCAACGATAAAAGTTAGATGCTTTGTGCGGAGAAAGAAGGATCGTTGCGCAATAAGTTTTACAAGAACAGATTACAAGAATCACGTTCAGATTTACAAGCAGCAAATTGCGTTTACATACCTATAAATTTCACAGCAAATTACTTCAGAAGCTGACACGCCGATGAAAGACAATAAATACACATCGCGGGTTTGTACGCTCGGCTAAATAATTAAAGTTCTTCCACATCGGGTTATGAGGTAATTGATCGTTTTCACGATACGACTGGCCGCGCCGTGTCAGAGGATAAACGAACGAACTTTGGTTTGCCACAGGTGAGTTACCCGCGTCCCAGCGATGGAACCAAGTATCTACATGCGATTGTTCGGTCGCAGATCATTGTACTCGCATCGAAGCGATCATAGTCTCATCAATTGTTCCGTATTTTTCTCTAGCTCGCGTGATATCCGCATTATTCCTTCTTCTTGATTATGCATTTCTGATCTTCTGTCGCATGTCTGAAATGGATTTCTGGGCAAAATACAACAGACTCAAAGTTACGAGAAAATTGCTATGATTTCTACGGTATCTCAGGTGTTATAAAATGCTTTATGTATTCGCAGAAACGTGGGTAGATTATTTTTAATTTAATTTGCTTGAGAATATTTTTTAAGATCTCGCTTTCTATGTCCAGCGCGCTTTGTATAGCTACCCAACTATATAGTTAATATAGTAACTATAGTTACCTAACTATATATTATAATACCTAATTAAATATCTTTGTAACGATACTTTAAGAGCGCATTACCCACGAAAATGCTTCTCGCACGCGATGGACTGTGAATAAACGAGTAATTATTATAAGTTGAAAATATCGAAATGAAAGTTTAAACAAATACGAGAATTGTTCCGAAGCTACCGAAAGTTCGCTATCGGATTTCGATTCCGCTTACTCCGTGCTCGGGACCATCGCTATCTGAGACGCAACCGGCAATTACACAACTTTTCGCGTCCCGTAGACACCTTAGATTGGTCAATTGATTAGACGCGACTAATTTTAATTTCGAAAGCCTTGTAAACGCAATCCATCACTCGCATAAGAATAGAAAGTGCAAATAAATTATGCGCCGGTGTAATGTCGTTAAACGAGGGAACGAACGGTCGTGGTCCGACACGCGGACGCGCATACGACGCGAATTAACGTACTTCCTACACAGCGACGCGAGATTACGATTCATCGTCACGCAATAAATGTAGCAGCAATATTACGTCGTTTTCGTCCTCTAGGGAAGAACGAATCGCATTATTCTATATCGCTGGAACGGTCCGCGGCTACGTATTATTCCTCGATTCAATGCGCTTTTTGTCAATCGACGGAGAATCACGGCTCCGCGAGTACACCGTCCACTTTAATACCTTGATTGCCGTGTCACCCACACGTTGGCGACGCGTCTGATCTGCAGCGAAAAGTTGACCACTTTTAAGGGACGATAAATAAATGATTTTTACCTTTGGAGAATGCAATAAGAGGTAACGGACTGGTAGTCAATAGTTATCAGAGTTCTACGATGAACTTTTCGAAATAGAGGATCTTCCAGTTAACTGAATATGTTTAGGATCGTTCATAATTTTATTTATAAATTTTTCATTTATAGATGATTTTCCACATATTTTTTGAAGCATTTCTGTTAGACTCGTTGGTCTTTTTATATTTGTATCTTAATTAAGCATATGTAATTTTAAATGAATTGTTGGAAACTAAATGGAACGAATGATAAAAGTTGAATTGGTGTAATAGAAGATATAATAAATATTTAATCCACTATATTCAACTTTAATTTTGTTGAAAATTTTTGGTTCCATTGAAACTTTTCCGTTCGACTTTTAAACTATTTTTTAACAATCCAGGAAGTACAATATAGCTCATAAGTATTCGAAAAGTTTGGAAAGTTTGGAAAATTGCAGATTTATTGCTAGCAACCGATATTTATTCTTCATATTTGTTTTGTATTGCATTTAGATTTTAAAGTAAAATACATAATCGTTACAATAAAATTATTTTGTGCATTAGGTATAACGTCTGTCCAAATGCTTTGCCTCAATATGTTCGCCTTTTGTTCAGATTATAGTCTTGCATATTCGATCGTCCATGTAATAATGGATAGTCGGAGCTACAAACGAAACATCAATGAAATTAGTTCACCGGATGCCGAGAATATATGTCTGTTAATCAAGCAAACGACGGGCATACTAACGAAAAAGAAAAACACAATCACTTTATAATTATTATATACTTCATTTTAATATATAATGGAAATATAAAACAAATTACATATATCAGTTACCATCACGAAACCTTTTTTTTTCAACATATGATACCCTTTGAATACTTACGAGCGATACTACACCTATCTAATGCCAACTAGCATGCGAAATACTATCGAACAATTTCACGAACGTGCAAAAAGGTCGGGCGGTAAAAGAAGACGGTACTCAAAATTTTATGGTGAAAAAGTCGCAAATTAGCTGGAAATATGTCAGAGCTCCCCCTTGAGCAGATTCTGCGAGACTCCTCGGATACCGTCTAGACGAGTGACCGTTCAACCCTAAGGGTCGAAGTACCGAAGCGCCGCATAGCTTAGAAAATACCTAACAATAACTCCGAAATTAATTCTTCGGTTTCCTTTGCTTCGGCAAATAAAGGGGTTAGGATTAAAGGCGATTCGCGGACACGCTTCCCGCGAGGGTCGGCTGCAGGGCAGCTCTCGTGGGTGGGAGGAGCCCCCATTAAGTTGTTACGCTAGTTTATTCCCCGTTGGCCGCACCACCGTCAATTAAATCGCTGTCTCAGCTCGGTGCAACGACATCTTGCGATCCCGCCATTGGGCTCCGGCTCGGAAAAAAAGGGCCAAGATTACCGATATTTCTCGTCTCTTTCGTTCGGTCCGTCGCGAACGAAATGCCCCTGGAGCGGGCAGACGAGCCGAAGAAGCGCCAGGCGACGGTCCTCGCCCGCGGACCCCTTTCGGGACCATTTTCGTGATGGCTCACGGCCGTTTATTAAGGAAGATTTACTCGCCCGGCGAACTTCCTCCCCCCAGGCGTCACCTGAAACAGTCTCGGCCCCGATCTCTGGTTGTTTGACCTCTCTAGGAATTTGCCTGGACACGGATAAACGTTCGTTTGATGGTCCACCGCGACGATTAACATGACTCCGCTTGCAGAAGAATTCTGTCCGTCCCGTGAAAGGGTTCCCCACCTTGTGGCGCTTCTTTTTCCCTGGAAGTATTTCGAACTTGTCAAAACGGCGCTTTGAAGTTGCCCCTTGTGGCGAGGAATTATCGGGACCCTTCTCCTTCTACCGATTTCTATTAATTAGAATATTGACAGCGATTACGCTGTTGTTTCGGTAACAAGATTAAATTGTTGGCCGTGAGCCTGTTTAGCTGAAATGCCGAGCTGGGTTCTTTATGCTAATACTGTAATGGTGGCTGCAATTATCTGTCAGGTTTTCTATTTGCTTGTATCCAGTAACGAATTCGGTGATTGTTAGCTGTTACGAAACTTGAGGTACGAGTCCATTTCGGCAGCTAAAGATCTGGCAGCGAGGCTAAGTATTTCGGAAACTGTCGTCTTCCGTGTTATTTTCATTATAGTTACAACGATTAGAACTTTTTCGATTGTAATAAGTAGACTACGGAGTAAAAATGATCAAATTTGAAATTATCTGTGTTCATTTAGACACTTCGCCATTTTTAATTTAATTATTTTCTACGAAAGAGTCTTTACAATTCCAGAAACTTCGAAACAAAAAATATGGAATCTGTGCCATTTTAGTGTCAAGTCGCATTTTTTAAAAATTGCATACAATCAGCCGCAACTTCGAATGACATAAACCGTTTGACCATTACAATCTCCAAACATCTCTCGCAAGAACAGGAGCAAGTAATAACTCCAAAACGTTTCTGTAACAATGAAATTCAAGACTAGAGTTACACTTTATTCTAGATCATGCTACATTGGCCCCGTAACGTTGCAAGGCCAGTTGCAAAACCGAATGGGTTAATGCGATATTATTGCATGTCATAACGCAAAGATTTGCGAGTACCGCAAAGTAAAACACAGAAAAGCGAAATTTCGTAAAAATTTACGGTCGTCGAAAGTAAAAATTCTGCTCATTACGAAAGGAATGGTACCAAATATAGCCAGAACCGGTGTACAAGTGAAAAATGCATACTTTACTATTTTTGTACTATAATCATTCTTTAACCATTTGCACTCGAGTGGTGACTCTGGGGCACTATTACAATTGTTCTATCACGTCCCAAAATAATGTTTATACTAACAAAAATTTAGATTTAAATAGTCGTTAGAAGCAAAACTATTTTATTTATAATTTAGTAAAACTTTAAATAGTTTATAACATTAATTATATTTATATAGTATACTTCGTAGTACACTGTCCTTTTTCGCGTCTCTTTAACCCTTTGCACTCGAGTGGTGACTCTGGGGCACCATTACAATTGTTCTATCATGTTCCAAAACAGTGTTTCTACTAATAAAAATTTAGATTTAAAGAGTCGTTAGAAGCAAAACTGTTAGTAGGAGTTAGAAGAATCAATTTCATATGCACAAAATGCACTTTGCCGCATAAAATGGGAATACTATAAGCCAGGAAAGTAAGTTTAGATTTACCATTTTTAAAATGGCTTCGAGTGCAAAGGGTTAATA
Organism: Augochlorella aurata; assembly: GCA_028455555.1. Lineage (NCBI taxonomy): Eukaryota > Metazoa > Arthropoda > Insecta > Hymenoptera > Halictidae > Augochlorella > Augochlorella aurata. The sequence continues at coordinate 13,384,838 of CM052148.1, read as the reverse complement.
ATTTTGTTACCCTATTAGATATCAAAGCTAAGGGTATTGAACGAGCCATTGAAACTTGCCGTCTCTTATGCGACTTTCAGAACATTTGCGTTGAAATTCAAATGAATCAACATCCACCCTATAATGCTCAGTTCGGTGACCAAAGGATCCGAAACAAAGCCGCAGAAACCGTGGCTTTCGAGAGACATCCGGCGGCCCCTTTTTTCGGAGTCCGCGCGACGCGATGTTGTGATTCCTCTTCTACGAACCGTTTGGTCGATCCAAGAGACTCTATGGCCGTTCTCGTGGCTTTCTTATTTTGCGGAGCTCTGTGCAAATTGCCCAAGGATTAGAATCGCGAGCATGGGCTGCGTGCTGTGGCCCCCGAAGCGATGAATTATTATTGTCTCGTGCCTCACGCAGCCACGCTTCTTCGCGTTATGCAGCCGTACGGACCACGGACCATCCTCGTAACGGCCGGACAGCGAAAAATAATATCGCTAGCTGCCGGCCAACAAAATAACTGGATCCTCCTCCGACGAAGCAATGCCGGCCCATCCCCGGATGATTATTGTGTTAGTACTGGCGTCAAAGGTTTCTCCTATTATCTTATTGAGCCTAGTCTTCGAGCGTTATTCGGAGTGCAGTTTCCTTTTTGGACTCGTCTCTCCGCGGGACAAAATAACAGGGTGCTCGATGCGCTTAAATATTTTGGCCAGTGAACTAATCCCTCCAACATCCCAGAACGATTTAGATCGCTCGAACCAATTATGAAAAAAGTTATTACGTATTCAATGTTGAAATTACCGAGGTTTGCAATGGCGTTACATTGGCGAAGCGAACGAAATGGGCGCGGATAGCTGAACACGAAATTTGAAAATTAAATCGGCGAGTGTCATGTTGCATATTTTCGGAAAACTAATTAAATACGATAGAAATGAAACCTAATATGCACGTAGATTATATGAAATTACAGCAATCCGGACGCTTGAACGTATAAAAATGTTCAAAGAATTATTTCCAACAAGAGTTAAAATAAAATTTACTTGCTTCTTACTCGATCTAAAAAACTGTTTATACTTCTCCTCAATGTTTAGTAAATGTATTTTTATTAAAATGTTACAATAACCCTTTTCGTCTTTCTTTTTTTATACATCAAAATTCTCAACACAATTTCTTCGCCATCGTCTTCTAGCAAGAGGGCAACTAATCGATTAATTTCAAAAAGTTATTTCACCTTTTTTACAATTACTGTTCTATTTAAAAGACGATAATATACCGAATAATAAATGCATCGTCCGCGAAACGGACGTCTAGTCGCCCGCGTCTGACGCTAATAGAAAATATCATCCGCGTGCGCACGTTGCGCCTAATTGCGAGCGCCGAACTGCCAGCCGTTTGCGTCTGACGCATAGGAAGTCCTAGCTTCATGCGGCAGCGGACGCGCGATAGCAATAGGTCAGTGTACCGAAAGAAAGGCCAGTTCTTCTAGGCGTTCTCTCGTTTTCCGTTGGTTCGATTAGATCGCCGGGCGAGACTTTTGCGGCGCGATGACTGTTTTACGCTGCTCGCGGACGCGAGGAATGTCCTGTCGCGCGCGGCCTTTCGATTCCATGAAGACATATCCGCGCACACGTGGCCCTGCACGCACGAACGAGCCCGCGCGGCGATACGTCACCGGGCACCCACATTCATTGTGCCGCACTACGATTTCTCATTGTAGGTGGAGGAGGCACGGCACGAGTTATTGACTTGTTTGATCCTGGGTTACGCCCCGACCTACCTTAACTCTGACTTACTATCTTGCCACGAGAGAGCTTTTGACCCACGATCGGGGGCGTTCGCAAGCACCGTAACGATCCTTTCGGTTTCTTCGGGGCTACCCGCCGGCTCCCGCGAATTTTATAGGAAATATTGGTTTGGAAACTGTGAAACGGACGGTTTTGGTTAGTCTGTGTTCAACTGCGACTGAGAGAGGTTCGTTACAACGCGCGCTCGATATTTTTATTTATAAATTTTAAAGGTGTTCTTCTTACTCATTCTGTAAAATTTTTTCACGTTTGTATAAAATAAAAATTTTTATTTTATATTTCTCCGAAACAAAACGCGATTTTTTTTCGAGACTCATTGACGATGCTCAAATTGCCAGAACGAAATTTTTGAAACCAATATCGAGCATTATTGAGAGTGAGAAATTAAGGAAATCCTAACAGCGGATTGCTATTTAAATTGTTTTTCATTGTTTACATTTTTTTAAACGTCTTTTTAATAATTATGTAGCTTTCACATAATGCAAATAGTAATAATATTTACTTTCTGGTGTTTAAGATTGTATCCACTGTGACAAAATACCATAGATAAATAGATACCCATGTGTTTAATAAATTGGGTAATAAAAATAGTATTTTAAATGTTTTATTAATAAGAATATTTATTTGTAATCTAAGTTAAAATACCATAAATAATTTAGTAGGTACACTTTACACGCGTTTAGGTGGGAAAAGTAATTTTGACCAATGAAATCAGGCAAATACCCTACTGCGTGGTGATCTGTTAGAATGTTGGTTAATCAAATGACTTTCCTGAATTGTGAAGTTTAAAATTTGTGATATTCCTTATTTTAAATAGGCTGATGTGACACTACAATTTTAAGTCTTCTATATCCCGGAAAAGTAAACAAATATTTTCAGATGTTAATTGTGAAATTAATATGGCGCTTTTAGAGATCACACCTTAGCGGTAGCATTCCGACGCCTATGATTACCGGTTAAAGTCATTTAATTCACATGATGATTCAGAGGAAAGTCGGTTCTTTCGGTTAATTTACCATCTTCCCAGTACATAACTCATAACCGCAGGTGATACTTATATAATCGAAACAAATATTATTTATTTCAAAGTTGTACAGCTTACTGAAAAATATTACTATGAATTAATTTATTAGCAATGTCAAGTAAGTACTGCACACTATATTTTCGCAGTTCTTCAGAGAAGATAATGTTAATAAGCGTAATAACGAAAGCGGCCAATTTAAGAAGGGCAGAATTAGAATAATTAGAATAATTAATTATATTACAACTATTTTAAATAGACATAAATTTCACTCGACATCTGCATATAGCGCAACTTTAATTTTCATCATTATAGTGCATTAAAATAGTATAACTATGATTAAGAAGATGCTAGAAGTTTCATAATTTCTCGAGCAGCGCAGACAACCTCATCGTGGCTGAACTCGGCTGGTGAAACTCTTGGAATCATAGAAAGATCGCTTAAAGATTTTCTCGTGCTTGTGATATTATGATTTATCACGGAGAAAGCAATCAGCTTTGAATACATTCACTTTTCATTTTTTGTTCCATTTCCCGGAGTACAGTAATATAATGAATATTGTCTATTAAGTCCACTGTGCCTAGAGAAAATATATTTTAAAACCAGTTCCTGGATAGAAAGAAGCAAATAATAAAGGAAAAGTTTGTCTATAGATTTCTACGTGCACTTGTCACTTTCTCTTGTATTACAATCCATGCAGGATTTATTTAATTATTCCACTGGGCTCGCGACAACGTGATTCTTTACTTGCTGCTGTAATTCATCACTGGGTATATACATCACTGAAATACTACCTAGGGTGAAACGAACGATTTCTCATTTTGCAATTATAAAAACTATGAAGACATTTTTAGGGGAAGTGATTGGAGCAAGCGCTATAATGCAAACTATACACCTAAATAAATTCGATTTTCTCGGATGAGACAATGCACAGCACTCAGCTTAATAGGTTTATTGTAGCTCGTCCTATAGAAAATTTAACATATTTTTTCACATGATAAATCGTACAAAATTTTATGTTTTTGGAACAAGAGGAATAGTGAGATCATTTTCTAAATTGTTGAAATGAAATTTTCAGTTATCGAAATCTACAAACCACATTTTTAAAAATTTTGTTACAGGCTTGGATAAAAAAGTTAAAAAACGAGTTTTCAATTTTTTTGTCATTCCAGGCAATAGAAAAATTAAAAAGATGTAAACCGGTACCTCTAACATGTACAAAAAAATTGAAGTCATTCAGTCGGATGCGAAAGAGTTCAAATTCCATCCCCTATGATCAATTTCAACTTTCAAAATTCGCTTTAATTAATTAAATTGCTTTGATTTTGTGAAAATTTTGGAGGTCCATTATTATCGTCGAACGTGTTAAAACTATCCCGCCAGATTGGTAGCTACAAGTAACACGCTCGATTCCATCTCTAGTTAACAGACACCCTGACGAGAGGCGAGGTGGTGGCTGCGCAAGATGGTGGGTCAGGGAAAAAGTGCCCGGGGCGCGTAGACGTCGCGATTGGGGCCCTGTCCATGGGCAATGGTATCGCGAATGCAAACGATAAGGATCCATCGTGGCTGCCGGGTGTCGTTTAACAATGAACGCACGGTAAGTTTGAGTTCGCCTACCGCGGACACGGTTCGGCCCGATGATATAAATCGCCGGGTTCGTTAGTGAAATCAGCGCAACGGGACCGGCGGCGCTTAAATGCACACCACGGATGAAAGAATGATACCGCTACGTTAACGAGAGAAAGAACCGCGGCCCGCGAAAGAGAAATGGGTCGGTGTTGGCTGAAGGCATCGCGCTATGTATCTTCCGTGCTTCAAGCCCTTTTCGACTGTCCTAACTACTATCTCCGGCATCCCTTAGCCCTCCTCGAGCCACCGGCGATATGATGCAATTGCCGCGAAAAGAACCAGACCTGCCAGGATATCCGAGTTAGAAGAAAAATGGCGTATCGGGCCTGCTAATGAAAAATTCGTGCTCGAATTATAACCAGCCTGATAAACGCTGTTGTTGATAAATATACCTTCCCGATGGATTTATTTCCCTGTTCTCCCTTCGATGTTATATTTATTGGTCGATTCTTGTGATAAAGACTTTTTATTTTAACGCAAGGCTGAATCAGTGATTTTCATATTGCGACAAAATTCATTGTTTGTCAATCAGAGATTAATGCTCTATACAGGGTGTCTCAAAAGTCACTCGCAATCGGAAAATGAGGGGTTCCTGAGGTGATTTGAAGTAACTTTTCCCTGAGCACAAATGCGAACCGCGGCGTTGTTTGCGAGTTATTAACGAAAAACCGTAACCAATGAGAGACGAGATCAGATGGCACGTGGCGACCTACCCAATGAGCGAAACTGGGCTTCGTCAGCTCGTTGGTTCGGCCGTCTCGCGCCAGCTGGATCTTGTCTCTCAATTGGTTAGTGTTATTCGTTAATAACTCGTAAACAAAGCCGCGGATTGCATTTGCGCTAAGGACAAAGTTGCTTCAAATGACCTCGGGAACCAATCAAGAATTACGTTTGGTAATTCTTCACGCGTACGTTAGTCGATTTGTAGTTTTCTTATTCATTGCGTTCATTCCGTTCATATATTTTACATCGATATCTCTATTAGTATATTTAATTATATTTGTTTGAAATAAATGCATATAACAATTTCGTCCACAAATAATAATCATTCTTAGAACTGTCAGAAAGTGGACTTGAAAAACTGTTTACATCAACTTCGAGCGAATCCGTTAACACTGCTAAATTCGCGTTCATTAACACATTTGTTAATACAGGCATTAATAAATACACATCTTAATTCGTATTTACGGAACCCTTCAATTTCGAGGATCGGCGTATAGAATATCCCTCCGGATCTATTATTTAAATATAGGTATACAATCAATGTCCGTAAATTTCGTGTCAATATAATGCAGCGTTGCGCACGCCTGCGAGATAAATGCACGACACGATCCCGTGTTGGGAACGCGTTATTAAAAGTGAATCCGATCCAGCAGGATGTTACCCCTGAAGAAAACGAGAGCAGATCAAGCGGCCGCCGTTAATTGGAGCCTCTTTAATATTGTAAAACAGCAATAATTCAATGGTAGACCATGTAATTAAGCATGATAAGTCACGGTTCCAGTAGGCGAGAGGTCTTCTCCCTACTAGAGACGAATAATAATTTGCATTCCCAGAGGCGGTCAAGGTGCGAGGACGCAACGAACGAGCGAAAAGGAGCGCGTTACGCCGCGGCAAATCAGTTTTGGGATCTGCCACCGATCTTCAACGCCGGGCCGCCGGTTTTTCGCGTTCCTTTTCTCGCCGCGCATTCATCATAAGGCTTAACTAGGCGTGTCCGTCGGCTTCGGGCGCGTCTCAGAATCTGGACCTCGAACGACGCGTTGCAACTTACGCTCTCTACGCGCCTCGGCCGTTTTCGAAGCCGGCAGGTGTTGCCGGCGATGACCTCTGGGCAAACATCGACCTTATCGGCCGATTTTTATGCCTATCGGCCCTGTTATTTCGTCTATGACTAGCCTGACGCGCTCGTCTGGTTGTTGCGGTTTGGACTCGCAGAGACACTGATACTTTTACTCTACTTTTACTGTTCAGAACGATGTACAATTTTTAATCCGTTCTATTTGTGGCATTCATGAAAAATTACAATCGCGTATTCGAAATGTCGGACGTTTCTTTTTATACAATTTTTCTTGCGGTTATATTATCACCGCAGATAAATAGGTAATTAATAGCGATCTCACATACTAGCAATAGTAGTTAGGTGTCAACTCCTTGCAGTAGAATTATCTTCGCAATTACAACGATTTAATGTTTTCCGATCGTAATAATTTCATAGGTGAGAAACAAAATTGATGTTCATAATACGCCAACTTCAGCGTTTAAATATTGCTGGCAACAGAACAGAGTTTTATTTCAACTGAAAAAGAAAAACGAAATAACGTTCATACTTAACCCCTTGCACTATAATAACGAGTCAGACTCGTGATGAACATTTCGTACATAATTTAATAAATACGGCTGCCAATAATTTCCATCAAATCGAAAGAAAATTTGAATCTTCTGTCATCAAAATTTGGGAACGGAAGAGACAATCGGGAAACAAAAATCCTCTCGTTTCATCGAGGAAATTATTAAGAACGAAGTGCTAATCTACGTAGTTCTGAAAGAAATCATAGTGCAAGGGGTTAACAGGTTATTATTAGAAATCACGTGTCGTCAAAGTACGTCAAGGATTGAAGGAGGTAATCATTTTTGCAAGCAAAATATCTGCGCGCTTCGAACAGCTTCGTACGTGAAATTGATATCAGAATAAGAAAAAATCACGTGAAAATAACGCGATTAGAAATTTTACCTGAAAAACCGCTTAATAAGCGTGCAAGTCATCCATTCGGCGATCGCGTTAGCAGCTGTGATTAAACACTGTCTGCTAGGGGTAGTAGTTACTCGAGGAGACATCGCGTCAGGTTGACAGAGCGGCCAATCGAGTCTATGGAAGCACGAGCGCACGAGGATGAGCGCACGAGCGTGAGCACGAGCAGAGCAGAAGATCGCGTTGCGTGCCCGTGGCGAACGCGCATCGGTGATTCGTGCATTCCTTCTGGGATTAATCGATTTAACGGTTCGACGGGCCGAGCAGTGTCCACGGTGCTATAATTTGATGGAGTGGCGTTCAGCGTACATCTCTTTCGCGCGTCATCCACGTCCGATTCATTGACCGTGCGTTTTCGCACTGTCACCACGTAACCGTTGCCGTGTGATGCCCGCTGTTCAAGCCGCCAGCAGACAAAGCGAAGAAGAACGTTGCGGGGAAGAGAAAGAGTCGGCGAAACGAACGGGGAACAGGGACAGTAATACGCGGCCACACGATCATTAATTCAACTTTGCTCGCAGACATTCGCAGGCGATTCGAACACGGAAGCTATCTCCGTCTGTGTCTTCCTTCTTCTTTGCCCCCCTTACCAGCTCTCCCTTCCCCCCTCCGTCCTCTCCTTCTCTGTTCTTCTGCTCGTCTAGAGCTTCTGCCCGCTGAAGTGCACGACAGAAATGATGGATAAAACGAAGAAAACGTGGAACCTGCACTCCCGGCGATAGACGTAATTTTTAGATCGTAGAAAGTCGCTTCGAAATGAAGATTTCTGAAGAGGATCCGAGCTTCCGGGAAGGAAATGGTTAGCTGTGTACTTAAGTGCACTGGATACAGAGGCTTCTCGAGGTTCATGCTTTTTGTCGAAACTTCGAGGTTTCGCCAGCTGATCAATCTTAGCGCTTCTGTCAACTACCAAAATTGTCGCAGTCGTTCTTTAAAACCCCTTGCGGTATAATAACGAGTCAAACTCGTGACGATCATTTCGTATATAATTTAATAAATAGGGCTGCCAATAATTTCCATTAAATCGAAAGAAGATTTGAGCCTTCTGTCGTCAAAATTT
>CM052148.1:13347714-13376483 GCA_028455555.1 Augochlorella aurata | reverse complement strand
TCGCTTGATTATCGCGACACACATTGGTTAAACGACCAATTTTTTGGGAATCCTAATCATTGTAAAATACCCGCATAGATAGCAATTGTTCACGAAGTCGGCCAAATATACAGCGATAAAATCGATTTAGTTTCGAGCAAGTGTCAGAAATGTTTTCCGAGGCTCTTCGAATTCACGCATTCTCCGTACCGCGCGCGGATACGAAAAATGTGAAATCTCCGCCGAGAACTTTTGCCCACCCCGTACACACGAGCTAGATGTCCTTGCACGAATAAACAAAACCCTGCGAAGCGAATGCGCTTTTTCTCTAGTCGAGAAAAAACCGCCAGTATTTCCAGAGTGCCTTTACTGCTCGGCCATCGTGTTCTTCTTTCCCGGTCTTCATAGCTTGCTCCTAGTCCTCCGTAATTCTTTCTTGGCTTTTTTTGGTACGGACTCGCCGCTGAACTATTACCGTGGACCTAAAGCGTATCCAGTATCCTTTCATTACCGAGCCATGAAAAATCCCGGACGGAAGACGGATAGCGCCGGTTCCAGCGACGCGACGGTGAAACGCGCTTGATGCGCTCGCCGCGCAAGTGAAGACGTTCCGCGTGGACTTATTAGCACCTCCTGCGCGCATTGTTTGTGCACACCGACGCGATCAGACCAGACGGAACAGGAGGACGAGGCAGGATAAGGAGAGAGGACACCGCGCATTGCGGGCCTCCGCCGTCTCGCTTCGATATTACCTCAGCCTTGCCCTCTCCCGCCGTACTCTCGTTTACCTATGCCACAGTTGACAGAGCTCCGATTCCAATAATTAATAATCAATAAATAATTAGCCTTCTCTCTTTAATGGACCAATGAATCGGGTGAAGTGACTATCGGCCTTATCGAGGCAGCTGGGAAATTGGTTTGCGGTTGGTTGGACGCATGCCGGGTGCTTTAATTCAATGACGTCTTCATTATCCGCTCGATTTGGTGGGGAACTTCCATTTGGGTTTCCATTTTAAAGTGGGTTAAAATCACAGTGGCGTATATCATATTTTCATCAGGAGCACTACTGTTTACTAACCTAAAGCCACCAAAAAATTTGCAGTTTTTATACATTGTGGTTAACGCGGTGATTAGACTGCGGATTTTATGCATTTATGAACGAACAAAATGGGTGGATCGAATACAAAATTAAAAAGACAGAAGAATTTGAGGATTCTGTTATATTATTTTCAACTTATCACGATTGTTAAAAAAGAAAAGTTTCATCTAATTTGTATTTTTTATAATTAACTTGGATAACTTGTATTTCGCATAAAGATCCGCAGATAAATAACGAAGAATTCGATTTAGCAAAAAGAAAGAAATACAGCAGCAAACTAATTTATTCTTGCTTCGTATAACTATAGAACAACAGGATGGAACAATTTATTACACAAGAATTCAACGCAAAATGTAATAAAATGAAGCGATAATGATTTAACAATGCGTGTGTGCATCTTTATTATCAATAAGATTAAATATTCGATTTTGCATACTTCCAATCTTAATAATAAAATGAAAGTAGAATAAATGACGTCTTATATTATAGTTTATACGTAGATTTAATTTTAGAAGCTGTTAGCGCGACAGCCAGAAGTTAAATTTTTATCTATCTATTTTTGTATGACAAAGAAGATAGATTGTAATATATTTTAGTTAATTATATGCAGTTTCTCTATCCTAGATATTTCCATTATTCTGTATCACGCGAGAATGTCTTAAATAAATATTGTATAATTTATGGTAGATATTCGATGGTTTAAATACCGCATGGTGTACTTGTATATATGTGGTATATATATGTATATACGCGACTCGAGACACATTATACATACGTCCATAATAGACACGTTACTCAGCATTGCACTAGAATGGCCGAGTAATCGTAATTTCTGGTTACATCTGAAATGATACGTAAAACATTACACGCGTTTTTCTCGAGCCAGTTCTTTTCCGATCAGGCGAACTTAGTATACAAGAAACAAATCGACCAAATAACTAATTTAATTTAATTTTCAATATTTTTACTTATTCTAGCCGATGCCGGTATTTATACTCCTATGGATCGCGAAATGTTTTACGCTTTTTGTATCAGACTGCTTCCTTATTGCTACTTGTAACTCTGAAGAAGATTGCTAGTGTTACCTGAAAAAATTTCAATGCCTCCTTCGAACGTTCGCCAGCGAGTATACCAAATCTGAGATCGTGAAGTTCAATGCCTTCATTTTGAACAATTCTTGGAGATTCTCCCGAATCACAGTAGAACCAGCACAGACTTCTACGGAAGTTCCATCAAATTAGAGCAATTTATTTAATGAAACAAACTCGACAAAGTGACGTGTATAATATCGAACACCCCTCCAACTTTCTCATTTCACTTACCAACATTGCTAAACATATATTAGGTCTACCGTAAAGTTCTGTCCGTTTTTGAATTAAAAGAAAATAACACAATTTTCATACATTTAATAATATTTATCGTAGAATATACTTTCCATCGTTACTTATGACTTCTTGCCAGCGTGACGGCAACTTGTAAATGCCATTTTTAAAAAATGATTTATTTTTAGAGGCGAAGAACTAACTAGTGCTTGCTTGACATCGGCTTCGGTTTTGAATTTGTTTTCCTGTAAAAAGTTTTGCAACGAGAGAAACAAGTGATAATCGGAGGGTGCTAGGTCTGGGGAGTATGGTGGATGCGACAGAATTTCCCGGCCTAGCTCTGCGATTTTCTGACGAGTCGCGAAAGCAGCATGTGTGCATACGATGACTCGATCATTTAAATTTTTGAATTTATGAGGCAGCCATCTGGAATATTTATAGACCAATCCTAGCTTCCGAATATAATAGGAAATGGTTTGTTGAGTTGAACTCAGCTTCTCCGCAATCTCCTCTGTTGTCAAAAAGGGATCTTGCTCTATCATAGTCTTGATAATGTCGTCATCGATCAAAGATGGCCGTTCTGAACGTGGCTTGTCGCTAAGGTCGAAATCAGCTGCTTCGAATTTTTCAAACCATCTTCTGCACGTTCTATCAGAAACTGCATCTGCACCAAAAACTTTCACTTTTCGACATGCTTCTGTAGCATTTCTTCCTTGTTGGAATTCGTACAAAACACAGTGGCGTAAATGAACTTTATCGGTAGCCATGTTTTTACGATCGCGTCTCGCTTAATAATGACATGAGACATCTTTGTTTCAGTTTCTTTAGGAGAGTACATGCGTGTAAATGCAATGATAAAGAGAGATAGTCGTATATGTCTCAAATCAACATGTGCATATGGATTAAAACTTGAAGTGACACTATCGGACAGAACTTTCCAGTAGACCTCATATTTGCGAAGGTGCAGTTCGATAGCCGAACGCTCTGGACACTTTGGATCCGAATAGACTCTGTCGCCAAATGTCAAGAGATGTTCAACATTCGCGAGGCAGAAAAGAATCGTTCCATTGCTTGCTAAGTTTGCCAGGACAGCCTTTTCGCGACGAGTAGCCGCACGATTTTGATCGATGATTGAACGAATTGCGCGTAGTTGGTAACAGCTCGTAACGAAGATAGTATTTCATTGGAAATTACCGCGTGCCGTGTATAACCAGAAGGAGAAAACAATGGTAATTGGCTCTAAGGATTTCGTGTAGTCACGTAGGATTGCATTTGCAGAATACGCTCGGTGGCAGGCTAGAATCTCTCTCTTGATCAATGCGCGTTGCCGTTGTTCTCCGTCTTTAAGGACGGATCGCCATTTTCTCCGGATGAAGAGGATTAGCGATATTAGCCGGAGAAATCGGCCTGGCGGTTGCGAGGAACGTCAGCCGCGGCTCGACTTTTGTATTTTCGTCCTCGCGATTCCTGGACTCGGAACGAAGAAGAGCAACTTTCTCACACCGCGAGGAGGAAGGAAGGCGACTGACTCTCTTCCGTTCATCTCCTTCCCTCTCTCCCTGTTTCTCACTCGGTCGGCACGCTCCGTCTCTTTCCTCCCCTTTCTTTCCTGTTCTCGCTCTTTTCGCGTCTGGCCGGCACCATCTATCATTCTGTCAGCTAGGAGATTTCAATTTGCTCTCTTTTTGCACCATTACCGAGCCCCGCAGCCCGCGCAAAATTGTATTTAATTGTGATTGACTGCTAAGTGGAGGTGGCCGACCGCCGCCATTTGCACCGCGATTTTTGCATATCTCTAATTGCGGGAGGAACAGTGTCGGGACCGAGTAAAACTCCGAATCGACTGCGTTCGAGTACCCCGCGCCTTCGCTGGATAGCGCTGGTCATAATTTAATTATTCGTGACTCTGCGTGATGAGTAAAGTAATGATGGGATAATAAGAGGAAACCTTGGACGATGAATCTCGTATCGAAGGGTGTTCCGATAGCTGCAATCGCGTTCTTGGGGTGTACCTTGATTATAACCCCTTAAGTTGTACGCTCGAGTTAATTCGAGCGCGCTAAACAGGCTAATTTCTTTATGCATTTAGAAATTAATTATGAAAAATAGGGAGACATTTGATTAGCAAATAATATTATTGTATTTTCTTTATTTCTTATTTTTTAGTACACGGGTTATACCAATTAGAATACTTGATTACCTTATATGAAGCCAGAAGTAGCTGGGGGGTTGTTTATATAATTTGATCATAGAAAAGAACGCAACGAATTAATGAACGAATTAAAAAGAAAAGCGAATTAATAATATTGAAATTATGAACATGAGACGCGAGCCTATAGTGATAATTTATAATTATAGACTGCGGATGTTTATAAAATATGTCAAAATACGCAAGTACCATATGCTATAATTGCTGCTATAATTTCTTACACTCGAATATAATCGAGAATTGAAAATAACAATGTGAAAGCAAAGAAAAGAAATCGTTTTATTGATATTTATCATTTACATGGGATTGTAAGCTATAACACTTATTTATATTCAAGAATAAAATATAGCCTTTTCCATAGAACAAAAACGCAGTATATCAAAATTCTCCACCAAAAGAAAAGTTGCATCAGGGGCGGTAACAAATGGAAACCTTTGAGGATGTGGATTTGGGGTTGGATATTGCTTATCTACTTCCAATCAACGGCTATATCTTCTTCTGAACCATCTTCAGAATCACTACTATACTTATCACTTTCTTCTGAGCCGCTTTCCGACATTCTGATTCGCTCATTTTTCAATATATATTTTGCAATGTGGATCAAAATCCGAAATTAAAATAAAAATTTTGATTATTTTTGTATTTTTTTAATTCTTTTGCCAAGACGACGTTCTAAATTGTGTTTTTTTACATAAAAAGATTGATTTCTTTTGGCCGTTTTTTTAAAAAAAAAAACTGTGCGTTAAGGGGTTAATTATCGCGAGAGATTTCAGTCTGATCTACTGATGCAACCTGTAATGCTGTTAACAAAGCTCATTATCGCCCGAAAAATAATAAATAACTGGATTTACATAGAGCGCGTATGTATATAATAAATACTTTTCAAAATGTACAACAAGGGTCGCCCGAGCAAATCGAACAAAATAACAAATTGTTTATTAACTTGTCAGGTCGTGCGCCGACAATTTCCACTTGAGGCTGGCACAAGCCAAGTTCCATTAAATTTGTCGGTCATCTCTAGGAAGTTTCAGGCTATACTGTAAGCTCTCTCAGGATTATTGCTTTCTGTATGGCTTGATGCGTGGATTGGTTCAGCTGGAGTTTCTTCAGGCTCGTGATGAACGAATATAACGTTGTTTCGGTGACTTGCATTATCATTTTGGTTTTTGCTTGTTCGATAAAATAAGTAAAACACTTTTCCTTCGGGACAGCCTTTTAAGTTTCATTGAATTAATTACGGCTGAAGTGAATATTATTTACTGGATAGTAATTTCGCTACAATGACGATGATTGGATTTTAAAGAACGCCGAGAAGAGTTCAGTAATTGATATCTGTATTTGTAATTAATCTAATCTTACGATTTAATTTAACCGAAAATCTAATTTATTTAATTTAGATATTTTTTTATTTTGTTTAAATCTATAATTCTAGAAATTCTAATTTAAATGTTCGACGCCATGCGCTGGTTAGGTAAACGTAAGATTGGCCGGGTTAATAAATCTTGGTCTGCGTTTCGTGTCAAAAAGACATGTATTTATTCATAGTCGAAAAACAATCAGGGCAACGCAATGTCGTCCTTAACACCTACGGATTCTTTGGTATGCCTGGGGAAACCTTTATTCGACCGTGGAATACGTCGTTTCGTACAAATTGCGAGGTGCTTCGATCATTACATTGTTCCTTAACATTACGATATTCGTCGACGCTTTCGCAACGATTCGATCATCGAACCCGCTGTAGCGATTACTAATTACAAACAAACGAATGCAGAGCATCCGATCAACGACAAACGTTTTACAGTTGAATGCAGTAGAATCCCAATTTATCTCGACGAAGTCTCTCTAAATGCCCAGCGAACTCTCCACCTAAGATTAACAATAAGCTCTTATTGGTACACAGTGTTCTCGTTAAACAATATACGATAATGATCATTGGACCGCGCGATATTTTGTGAATTTATTTAATTTAAATCGACGATAAATTTCGTTTTACTAGATTTCATTTTATTCGCTGAGAGCGAAAGAATTGAATTAATTCGCAGTTCCATATTATGTTCGCGAATAATGTAAATTTGCAGGAACTTCCGCAGTTCAATGACCACGATGGTTCAGGTCATACGTAGCCTAACATTGAGCAATCAAATTACGCTTAACAAATTTCGTACAATTTCAGTCTCTGGAATGTCTTCGATCGAACAGAACTAAATTGCGTTCGTTTCTGTTCGATTCTCGCGTTAGCTGATTCAATTACGAATTTAATGGACGATCTACTAAACAACGCAGAACATACAACGGATAACATTAATTATAAATTAAGATAAAAAGGAAGAGATTCGTATATCGATGTACCGGTACGTTACACTTATTGGCCACCCGTAGGCACGGATAAATCAAATTCTACTGTACAGTCTCACTAGCGCAAATGTACGATTTGCGTACGTAAATATTTAACGCTGTTGCAGTCGTGTGATCCATCAGTACGATCGGGAGATCCCTTTGTATTTCTATATGTACATAATTACCTATACAGCCTCGCAATAACTTAATCGCGTCTAATCGGATATTTACACAGAGCCTACGTTTAACGATAAAACGATACACGATTGTCTATTTACAATTGAAACTCGGGACTCGCGCGCCTTTGTCGCGCCCGTCGCGATTCCGTATTATACAACATCACTCTCGCATTGTTTTTTCTTTTTTGCTCTATCTAGATCGATCACTGGAGTACGGATCATCGCGCGGTTATGGGTCACAAGCGCTTTTAACCAGTTAAGTGTATTCGACGACTGTATCCGTCATGGCAGAATTTAGTGTCGTGACGATTATATCCGTCATGCGTAAAATTTTGTTACAATTTTAATAATGTACAATTTTAATAATGTAAATTTTTAATGTAAATTTTAATATGTTTAAAATGTTTAGAGGTCAAGACGAAGTGAAACAAAGAAATGAAAATTATAAATAATTTGAGTTGGATTTATAACTTCCTGAGAGCTAACTCGTAAGCAGTGCATATTCATGAATATCACACGGCAGCAACAATTTGAATTTTTAACTTCTATAAATATTTCATTCTTTTTTCTATGTTTTCCGTTCATTGTGTATAAACATATGTTGAGCGACTGTGTAAATATTAGTAATAAAATTGTTCATTTTCTAAAATAAAGTCGTCTATTTGACCCAATATTTCAACAGCGCCACTTACTCTGTGTCTGACGACTATACTCGTCATCGCTTGATTATTGCGACACACACTGGTGGCCGTTTTGCAAAGAGATCGCCACAGTTAACTGGTTAAATTGGCACAAAACTCGTTCGATAAACGCCCAAGCTGTTTTCCATCGGTAGGAAAACAGTTTCGCGTGACTCCTTTTTCGAAACGAGTCTATGAAAACTATAGTTTGCATGTACATCCCAAAGTTTACAAATCGCATGTTCCGCGAATAGCACATTACCGTCCAGCTGACTATAAATAGACTTCTCACATGCTCAAAATAAACTGTTTACTACGGCAACTCGCGCATTCGTTTCGACACTTTGCAAATAACAATTGCGACTCGGGGTTTCCCCGGATCCGAAGGTCAACTTTTGTAACAACGAAGCGGTTCCCTAAACGATCTACCAAATTCGTTAATTATTTATTAATCACCCTCGGCTCGGAATATCTCCGATCACAACGGCGAATTGTCGTCGGCTCGCAACGTTTATCCAAGCCGAACGGTAATGTGCGAGGTTCATCGGACTCGTTTTATTCCCGTATCATCGATACTATCGCACTTCGATCTGCTGAAAAATCAGCCGGAATCCGGCAACATTCTCTCACGAGGAAAAAGCATTAGCGCCGAGCACCGTATACCGCGTTTGCGCAGCGCAATTATTGCTAATTAAACTATCCGTGACGACCGAAACACGAGTCATTTTTTCAAACGGCTATGAATAATCGTTGACACGGGTAACCCATTCCGCTCGCGGATCCGAAGATCTATTTACGCATCTGCGACAATTTATCTCGGCTGTTGAACGCGTCGGAACGAATCTCGGCGGAAATAAATTCGCGCTGCTCCGTTCGTTTATTTCCGCGGTCGGCGACTTCTCGGAAGAGCTTTTCAAATCATTTAGCCAGGATTTCTGCGCGTTGGTTTCTCTTTCCGCGAAAAAAGACCCGTTTCAAGTGAAACTCCCAAATCTCTAAGCTACATCTTGATTCGATTTTTATAAATCCAAGACACGTATTTCGCTCCGAAAGGAGACAGAGAAAACTGTCGAATTGCACAGCGGTCGTCAAACGGGAGTGAAATTGTGAAATCATCGTAGCGCGGGGAACGAAATCGTTGCAAGAAAATTGAACCACTTGGACCCGATAAAAATGCCGCTTACGAGAGCCTCGTTACGTACGGTTAGTTTCTCGCGAGTCCCGTCCATGCAGCTCGCCAACGCTCATGCTTTTTCGTACTTACAGTCTCGTTCGATCAACGTGGCCGGTAAATCGGCGATAGATCGGCGAACAGAATCGTTGTGTCGCCGCTCGATCCAAAGGTCGGCCGTGCGCCTATTATAAGACCGTTTTCGCGATCTCGGTGAACAACAACGGGGCTTCGTGGTCGACGTCGAGGCCCGTGTCCTCGCAATTTAAGACTTCGACCAAAAAACCTTGCTCCAGTTACAAGAACTGGAAACCTTGAGGGACGCCGGTTTTGGCGATGCGCTTGATACTTCTCCGTCGACGAGGTGTCCTTCTTCTGCGGCCGAAGTCACGTACGAACAGATCACGCGGCTTTGAATATTTTTGTACTTCAATCGAGCATTCCAGCGAACGAAGAATACTTATTGCTCTCAGTGCTCTGATCCTCTCGTTAATCCGCGCAAAGCGGGGACATTCCTGATCGTTGTGGGAACGACTGGGTCTAGATCCGTATCGATCAGTTTCTCCAATGTCATCGTCCTAACCGTTCGAGTGCCAACAGGGTTTCACCCTCGTTGCTCTGTAACGATACTACAGCGAGCCAAGCAATGCTTTAATTGAAAACTTAAGATAGAGAAAGAGTTCTCTATTCGCTTCGATTAATCTTAAAAGACAGCGTAACTGGCACTGAAACGGTCTGCCTAACGCCTAAACAGCCTGAAAACCTGTCCCAGACGGTGCTGTCGAAGGGTCTAAAGGAGCTGCCTCGGTTCTAGAGCCAAACTAGTCCTACCGTGTTCACTCCCTCTGTAGAAGCTCGTAGAGGGCGGCGATGTAGGTCTGTGCCATCTGCAGGGTCTCGAACTTGCTCAGCTTCCTGTCATTGCCGAGGCTGGGCACGACGTCTCTGAGCCTGTCGAACGCGTCGTTCAGACTGTTCATCCGCCTCCTCTCGCGCGCGTTCGCCGCCAGCCTCCTCTTCCTGAGCACCTCGATGCCGGGTGCGCCGTTCTTTATTTTCTGCATGGTCTCCTTGGTCTTCTGGCCGGCGTACTCCATCGTCGCGACGTGCAGGCCGGCGTCGGTTTTTTGGTGATACCGCGACGTCGCAGACTTGCCGCCCTGGCCGCTCTGGGCTGCGTAGCCTTCGTTCCTCTGCACGCTGTACGCGGCGCCCAAATAAAGAATGTCGCCCCTCTGCCCGTACGGATTGCCGTTATTTCTAGGTAAAAAACCATCGGGCTTCAAGACACCGTAACTCTTCCCGGCGAGGAAGCTCTCCTGTTGGCTCTGCTGGCCGAAGTCGCACCTGGCATTGCCGAGCAACACGTTGCCGGGACCTTGTTCCAGCTTCGGCGAGATGCCGGGGTTCTGCTCGCCGTCCGGCACCTCGTTCGTGAACTTGACACCACTGGCCACACAATCGTAAACGTTCTCCATGCACTCGTTCATCCTAAACACGAGCTTGCCGTGGTCCTTCGCGGCGGGCCGCGCGCCGTTCGGCTGGTGGTCCAGTTGATGGTCGGCTCGGCAACCCTTCTGCTGGTAGTAGCCCTCATAGAACTCGGAGAAGTTGACACCGGTCCCGGTCACGTGAAAGCTGCCGTTCGCCGCGCCGATCTCCTGGTACTCCCGATTCTGGCAGTCCACGGAGCTCACGCTGCCGCAGCTGCTACCCCTGGACCTCGGCGGCTGAGGGTAGATCTCCTGGTGCGTCCAGCTGCGAGGATTCGACTCTGGACTACTCGCCGATCCGTAGCCCTCGGAGTCCAGCAGATCGTACTGTTGGAAGCTCGCGTAGGTTGACATGCTTTCTTCGAATGCTTTCTACGGTCGGCTAGCGGGTTCGGCTCGAGGTTTCTGTCGTGGAGACGACTGCTTAGAGCATAACACGGCGGAACTCTTCGGAGATCCAGCAGTTTCTCTGGTCTAGTCTAGTGTCATCGCATCGAAGGACCGATATCCTCGCGACGGGAACGACTCGGGACGCGCGTCACGGACCTGTCGGCTCTCCTCAGGTCAGAACATCGTCAAACAAGGCCGCTGGTTCTGTCACAGGATACCATCGTTCCCCTAGACCACGCAAAGTATCAAGAAGCTAGGACTCTCGGGATCCTCTGGATGACACCGTGTGCATGCTTCGCGTACGGAAGCGTTGCGTAAACTGGCTTTACCTGGCGATCTCGTGGTCTGGACCATGCTGCCCAGTTTTCTTCGGGCCCGGTGGTGGGGGTTGAGAATTCCTAGGACCCACGTGGAAGGGATCCTCGAGGAGTGGAAGGGGTCCTCACAGGGAAGTGGGTATCTCCTTGTAGAAGCCGCGCGACGGGGCACGCCTCCCGTCTTCCTTCGTCTCTTTGCTGGGGGCTCTGGAAGCTAGGAGTCGAAAGACGATCGGCGGAAACGAAAGAAAGCCGCTCTATCAAAGCGGGCACGGTCACGGGACTTTGGCGCCGCGCTCTTGACATTCGACGCACGATTGCTGACCGCGTCGACACACGGTCGAGTATCGGCTCCGAAAAACTGGCCAAAATACGATTTTTCAAATCCTCCAAAATGAAAAATTCTCTCGTTCTCTAAGCTGTTGAAATATACGGAGAACTATTCGTATAACTTAACACAAAAATACGATACATATTATAATTTATATTCTGCCTTATCTTGCATGTACAACATTTTACACAATTGAAAATTCTAACTCAATCGGTAATAAAACAGTTTTGATTTTTCCTGAAATATTTTCATTAGATCGAATTCATTGTTAACTTATTTGCCCGTGGGATACTTCGACCTTGTATTAGTTTCTCTCTGGTCCCGTTTTCTTTCCCGCTGTTTTTATACTTTACGACGTTTTAAAACCAAGGGGCTGGAAAGTGTGGACAAATTTGACTGTTTTACGAGCTTCCAGGTGGCATTTTAGCGCCAATCCCAAGGAGTCTGGTTCATCTTCCAAAGAAATCCGTCGGAATTAATTTTTGTTTGTTTCCCGGAAGGATTCAGCGATTCTCATTTTTCTTGTAATTGGTATTTAACCCAAATATGGGTGACGCTAGTTTTTAAACAATTTTGAAAATTCATTTTCATTTTACTATATCCGAACAAACTGAATTTGACTAGGACGTTTCGGATACGAAAGAGTTCTAATTCCATCCCCTATCATCAATTTCAACTTTCAAAATTCGCTTTATCACGTTCAGCGCCACGTCACGCAAATATGGGTGACGTTTTAACTAACAATTTTTACAATTAACTTAACAATTTTGAAAATTCATTTTCATTTTAATATATCCGAACAAACTGAATTTGACTAGGATGTTTCAAATGCGAAAGAGTTCTAATTCCATCCCCTATGATCGATTTCAACTTTCTAATTTCGCTTTAATTAATTAAATTGCTTTGATTTTGTGAAAATTTTGTGAATATGTTTAAAATGAAACTATAAATAAATTAAAAATAATATTCGAGTAACAGAGCAGCATTAGAATGAGTATGTCGAGTGTTTGATTAAAGCGGAATACTTAATCCGGCGAGACGACACTTGCTTTGTCAAATATTGTTTTATGTGATTTGTACAGCACCCAATATTGGTCCAGCGTTGCAATATATTTTCTTCTAATTTTACGTAGCTACGCGAAAAAGTGCTTTTATCGAAACAGCAAATACCGAGGCAAGCTGCGAGCGGTAGGGGGGAATTGCGTAACAGATGAAATGGTAACAATATATTGATAGAAGCAGTTCTGGGATTGAACTTGCTGCGCAGAGGATAACGTTCGCAGCTGACGTGCCTGGTACGCCAGATCCACGGGAAACATCTTTATTGACGAATCTTATTGGACATGATTATTTTTACCAGCGCAAACACCTACGTTGGTCCTCACGCTTGTTATACCACTTAGAATCGCTGCAAGAGTTCATAAACGCGTTTGTCATTCTACCACCATGCATTCACACGTTAACAAAATACTTAGAATCGCGATGCATTTGCACCGTAAAAGTTATGCCAAAGTTAAGAATTAAATTAACGTTCAATAAAATCGTTTAATAAGGAGTCACAACCATAAATAGATTGTTCTATTGATTTTGTAGGAATAATGAAACAATTAGGCTGCGGATTTCGCGCATTTAGAATAAAAACGGGTGGGTGAAATTACAAACAATGAAAATATTATTTTTCACCCAATTATCGATTCGTATTTGTCGCAATCGATCGGTTTCATTTTGCGTAAAGATCGGCAGTCTATTTGTTACAAATATTTTTATAAAAATTCTGCAACTGTTTTCCAATCCAGTATAATTATAGACTGCGAATATTTATATTATTTATATTATAATATTTGCTTATGTTCTCAAGGTTTAATAGGGAGAACAATTTTTTCGCAGATTCGTTGCAGCGAAACGAAACCAAAGAAAAAAGCAGATGCACCGATGCATTTCAGTTTGCACTTGCGACGAATGCACGAAGATCCGTAGTCTAGTAATCACGTTTTAGGAGGCAGAGTAATAACGTCGGTGGTATAAAATCGATTAACGTTCAGCTCGTTGGGAGCCCGTGAATTTCCAAATTTTCTCGATCCCAGGAAATCCCGGCTCTCCGAGCACCGTAGGCGTGTCTCATTTGTTTTCGTTCTCCTTTTTCGGAAACTCGGAGTCGCTTGGCTGTTCGCAAAAGGCGGCAGTTTTAAGAAGCTCATTAATCCCAGCTAATACGCAACAAATGAGCCGATGCCGCGCGCCCGGCCCTTAACGAGAACGAAGCGTGTACAATACGGGTTTACGCCCACGAGGGCGCTTTCCCGCCGAAAAGGGTGCTGTCGTCAGTACCTGCTTCGCATGCCGGTTATCGTTACACTTTTCCTTGCGATAGCTTTTCTGTTCGACGTTGTCCAGCCTCCGTTTACCTCGTGTTTAGATAAAAGCGTGTTTATTGCGTCACTCGACTATTTATTTACTATACTCGACTCGCGTATTATTTAAACCGAATATACATATACCTCTCGTTTTTGACTAAATTCTAAGAAATTATTTTAAGAGATTATCTATAAAAATCGCTCATGGAACGGATATTCCAGAATTTATGTAAAGGAATTTCCATGAGAATAAATTATTTTAGAACACTTATTACAGTTTTAAAATATAAATATTTATTTACTATTTATTTACTATACTCGACTCACGTATTATTTAAACCAAATATACATATACCTCTCGTTTTTGACTAAATGCTAAGAAATTATTTTAAAAGATTATCTGTAAAAATCGCTCATGGAACGGATATTCCAGAATTTATGTAAAGGAATTTCCATGAGAATAAATTATTTTAGAACACTTATTACAGTTTTAAAATATAAATAGAATTGCTAGTAAAAGAAGCAGGAAATTGGTAACTATACCTACATTACGTAATTAATAGATTTTATTTACATCTTTTTTGCAATTTCGATATAAATATATGAATATTCCTGTATATAATGTATAGACCTTGCACGTCTTGGTTAATGTCTTAGTTATTACATGTGCTCTGAGAAGAATTAATATAAATGAAATCAAATATAAATGAATTCCTGAAATTAGTTTTGCTTTCATTAGAATTAATCAAATTAAAAAATAAATGGTCAATTTTGTAACAGGAACAGATATTTTGCTAGTTAATATAAGAATAGTTCTCAAACATTATTTTTCAATATTATTAGCCAAATATTATTTTCAAGTATTATAACAATATTGAATGATCAATCTGTGTATAAACCAAATATGATAATATTGTTAAATTAATCCAGCATTAATAATTTACTGTAATATTTGTATTATAAGGAGATTTTTGCAATAAACATTAAAAGAATTTGTCTCCATGGAACATTTTCTGAAACGTCGCCTACAATTTGCTCGTTTAAATAAAAATTACTTTGTCATGTCTGTTTCCGTTTGTAAAATAAGCCTGTTTTCAACCAATTAAGCCAGGTTTCAACTACCTGAAATATTAGATACATATGTAAATTTCAAACTTACTGAACACCGTTGACAGTTTTGGTTGTTGTTATCTTAAGAATTAGTTCAACTGCCGAATCAAAATGTCTTCAAATATTTTTATTAATTTTTCACCAAACATTCATTAAACTCCAGATTTTTATTACACAGCTTTGTACCGTCATTCAACAAATTCATCTGTATATAATACTTATTATCAGGTATAAATATCAAACTCTTCTCAGCTTAAATGTCATACATTGAAGCAGGCAACTTTTAATCTTCGGCTACTTACAAAATGCGTTGAGCAAACAAAAGTACAGAAAATAAGGTCTACGCTCCTCCATCATAAACTATTTTCTATAACAGTCATTTTAAGAAAGAAACAAAAATCAATTCGAATGAGTGAATTAAACATCCAGCCCGATTGGCAATAAAGCTAAAAAAAGCAGAGAAGTTGTTACATCAGTAGAAGGATACCATCATTCTTCCAACTATTTATTACAAAGCCACCTATCGCGATACAGGAAGCTGTGGAATCTGAAAAATCCGTGTTTTTCAAAATCTCTCGAAGCAGTACGTGCAAACGCAATCATCTCGCTATACGATCCATCCAATGATGGTATGCAAACAGTGAGGAACGAATGAGACCGGTCTCACTGTGATCCGAGTCTATTGATGTATAATAGATCCTCCGTAGGTGCTAGAATAACGATCGATCTATCGGCCAGGGCGATGTACATATAATGCAACGGCGCCCGATAATAAATTTATTGCGAACAGTGAAGGCCGCAAATTGATTATTATTACTCGGCAGCGGCGTGTTCGGTAGAGTTACAGTTTAGGCGATTGCATGTGATCGACGACGTAATGATTCGGGATTGCCTGATATGTACCGTTAATGCACTTGCATTTGAATTCCTTCGACTATAGGGAACGTACTAGTGGCAAAAGTTTCTTTAATATTTTTATCTTCAACAATAAAAACCTCGAAACGTCAAGTTCGATAGAAAATTAGTTGATTTCAGCATGTAGTGAAATGTATTTCCTATTAATAGATTCTAGTGATTTCGATTGAGATTTATTGTTTATTGATAACAACATAGAAATACGATCACTTGGAGGTAGACGTGTATATGGAAATTGTGGACTGACTGATAAGCGATGTTCTATAGATATATTAAAAATAAAAAGTAATAGAAAATTAAAAACTAACAATATATAAATTTTTTAACAATTTTATTTGATTTAATTCGGATAGCTAGAACTGTGTAATTAACAAGCGCTTTGTGAAATTATATTTTACAAGATATATTTTATACGATTGTACACGGTCTAATTAATATTATTATAATGTAACAATATATTATATTTTAATAACGGTATTGACTGATCGCTAAAGTTGAAAGGAACATTTCTCTCGCGCCCTTTATATAGGACGCAGACTTTATATTGGTCTTCTTTCTTCGACTTGATGTTATAGGATCCTACCTAGCCTGTTTATAATTACAGTATTAGTCGGACGATATATTGCAGTGACATCTGTAAGTAATATTAACCTCTTAGGCAGGACGCGCCACTATAGTGGCTTTCCCGAATGTCATCATCCAGTACGACGCGCCACTATGACTTTCGCGGATGTTTCGTAATTTACTCAATTGTATTATTAGGTATTCAAGTAAATGATTGAAATGAAAGTATGTGTATTATATATTTAAGAAAAATGATAATTTAACACTGTGACGTCCGGTGGCTCCACGTTGGTGCCATGCGAAAACTATCGGGCAAGCCCCGGTGGTACCACGTTGGTGCCATGCACTTACAATATACAATATACAATATACATACAATATACACTTGTTACTATAAGTTGTTATTATAAGTCTTGTGGAGTCGCGTTACACCTCGAAGATTGCTTCGCTGCCCATCATTTAAAAGAAAAATACTAAGTGTTCAAGAAAATATAAGTGAGTCAGTTCTACCGGCGCCAAACGAAAGAATCTCGATTAGATGTGCGGACGGCATACTGTTAATAATGGAAACTTGATTCGAACATACTCGCGTAGAGAACAGCATTGTCCGTTATATATTGCAGTGTAATTCGTAATTCGCCTCGGACTCTGCGGTACAGAGAAACAGCCCTGCAAAATTCGGCCGTGCCTAAGAGGTTACAAACATTGGTAAGTAGTAACAGTAGGTGAATAACATTTACTTCTATCTGTTCAAAAAAAAGTCTCCGGGATCGTAACCTGTCCGTTCAGGCTATGCTCGCACGTGCCGGAGCCACTGTTTGCATCGCAATGTTTACTTCCCGACGCAGCTTTCGCACTACAGCAGCTAGTAGCAGTGAATTATTTTTGTAACGGAAGCTTAAGATTTCGCTGTGTCAAACGCGAGCAAAATAAACGCTGCATCCCTCTGCATTCGTAATTAAAAGATGAAATAAAAATTCAACATATTCAATTAGGTATAATACAAAGATTATCAGAGACATAAAAGTGCAATTTGGTATAATGTAAATATAATACACACTAGGTAACCTTGTTTCTATCGCTTGTCATTTGATTTCAAAGAACAAAGCGTTCATAATCGACGATTTTGGTTTCAGATGATTTTGAGATGATATCTAGACCTGTTCGAAACAGACTTATGGTAAAAAAAGACACGATACATTGTAGCCCGTATGTCTAGTTAACTATTGGTTAAACTTTTGTTAGCTATAAGCATGCTTTTAGAAAAATGACTTTTCACAGCGTTTGGCGTGCGATTGCCCCACGAGTGAGCCGGTAGGAAAAGAAACAAAGGGAGCGCCTAAGTGGCTCATTTGCGGTCTCGGTTGGGTGTCAGATACGGGTGTGAGTTGATCGGATGTAAATCTCTAAGTAACTAACGCCCACGGTTGCCTACTTTTCCTACAATTAATGAGCTGTTACTGAAAGAAGCCAGAAATTGGCAGGACTCGCACCGTTTTGCGCCAAAGGCACGGCTTCGGGAACGCTCGAAAACGTTGCCACCTACCCTGTAATTAGGACACCTCCGTGTGATTCTAATTAGGGGCCTCGGTTTCCCATAAATCTCTGGCTGTTATAGAGGTCATGTTTGAATGAACCCCGAGGAAGCGGATCTTAAATCATTTAGAAAATCAAAGCTTCGCCGAGAACCGGGAACAGGATCGATAAACTCTTATCTTTCACTGTTACGCGTCTTGTCGCAGCGTTCTAATCACTTTTCGATCGTCTTATTGTTTGACGCAGTTGCAATTTGTTTGTAATTACCAACACGAATTTCTTGATGCATTTGGAAACGTACGGCGACGCGTTAAATACGAGTGTCAATAAATTATGAGTAGAAAGTTAATTATGAAAAATAGGGAGACATTTGATTAGCAAATAATATTATTGTATTTTCCTTATTTTGTATTGTTCAGTACACGGGTTATACCAATTAGAATATTTGATTACCTTATATGAAGCCAGAAATAGCTGGGGGTTTGTTTATATAATTTGATCATAGAAAAAGAACACAACGAATTAATGAACGAATTAAAAAGAAAAGCGAATTAATAATATTGAAATTATGAACATGAGACGTGAGCGTATAGTAATAATTTATAATTACAGACTGTGGATGTTTATAAAATATGTCAAAATACGCAAGTACCGTATGTCGAATGTGCATATCAAAAAAGTTTGATATTGCTTCTGTGTTCACAATAACGTGGCCATAAAATTGTATATTTTTGCACCTTGCTTTAGGCGTCTCGTGGGTCTTGTTTCTGTAGTGAGCGCCGTTAATATTTCAAGTTATCTAACTGAATCTTGTATACTCAGCATCCATTAACCAATCAGCAAACTATTATAGGAAAACATGAGACATGCGCGTGTGTCTATGTCTATATCGTTACCTTCCCGCTGACAGGGAAATCTATATGTCAGTTGTACATGATTGCTTAATCAACAAATTTAAATACATAATATTTGAATGTCTCTAAGCATCAATTTTAGGAGACCAAATTATCATAAACTTATATAACACATACAGTATGTTTCTACATAGATATGTTCTTACAAAAACGCATCCAAAACATTTAATTTTCTAAAGAAATGCGTTCCCTGTGATAATCACATAATATTCGCATTATTTATGTGATTCATTTTATTCGTAGAATATAAATATTGACATCGTTTAAGTACGTTCACTCATTCTGTTTCCAAGTTTACCTCGGCCGTACCGCTCGAGTTGCCTATGATGTATAGATTTTAAATAATGAAAATTGCCGTCGATTTGCCCGTTCATGTTAAGTTGTTAATAACATCGCAGGCATCAATCTTAAATCTAGATTAATTGCTTCCCATTTGTCCTCTCCCTGTAAACCCGTTGGCGTGTAACGAGAAAGGGGAGGTTACGGGTCGTTGCCTCGCGAAATCATCATCGAAAATTGAATGGCAATGAACTGTGGCAGCGCATGCGTTAGTAGGCGCGTTGCGCCTTGTATGTGAGAGCTTATAATTTATAACTCATTAAATGGTACGCGTCAAATTGAACTTAATCATCCTGAAACGTCATTATCCGACACAATACGCGACCGGAATGATACGAAAATGAAAATCGAGAATTAAATCTTGGGTCTATTTAATGTATTCTAATAATATCACTTGTCATCGTGTTTTCAAATAGACTTTCCAAGCAGATGGAATTAACTCTGGTTGCTTTCGTAAAATTACGACGGTCTTAAAAATGGAAGACATTTACTCGCGCTGTAAATATATACCGACACTTTAACGAGCTTCAGGAAGTTATAATTTGATATGATACGGAGTCAAATAATGCTGTAAGTAGTAAAGTACGGTATAATTATTTTCTATTCTTTATATTATAATTCGAGTACACGAATCGTATGAGAGGCGCTAATTGTCGTAACGTCTTCTATGTTTATTCATCAATAGACTGCGGATTTTATATGCACTTATGGCAAGAGTGAGCACGTTCGATAATAACAAACCGTGAAGATATTATAAGAGTTTACGACTGCTGTTTCACTGTTGTTGACTTAATAAAACCATTGAAAGGAATAGTTATATTAATATAATTATTAACCTTTTGCACTCGAGTGGCGACTCTGAGGCGCCACTAAAAATTGATATAACATTTTTGAAAATATTTGTAATAATATCAGATTCGTTTACATTAATCTTTATTGAAAGATTGTTAATATTGTAAATACTGTACTTGCGAACAGGCTAAATTTCATATACATAAATCGCAATAAATCATATCAAATAGAAATCATAAAGCTAGAAATCATAAAGTAGCTTCGAGTGCATAGGGTTAATATAATATAATTATATTAATTACAATTAATTTCTGTTTCTTACAATTAACTTAACAAATTTTGATCTTGCCTGAAGATCGAATTCAATTTCTGAGCCAATTCGAGCGACTTACGACGACCCCGTTGTTAAGTAGCTAATTACGTCAGTTGAGAGGTCACGGTTGGGAAGGTGCGCACTGTTTTGGCGGGAGATTTCGTAGATTCGGTTGGGGCAGCCGTTTCGAGGATAACGGTCGAAGCACATCGGGCTCATTGGAATTCCTGTAGATACTGGGATACGTCGGTGTCTTCCTCGCGTTTCCATGGGTCGTTACCCACGAGTGCGCAACGGCCTCCTGATAGTTATAAATCAAAATATCGAGATTAAATCGCACGTCGCTCGCCACGCCGTCGCGTTTTCCAGCGATCGAATTGGCTGGACCAGAAATTTAATAAATCACATTTCACGAAATTTTGAGCAGAACCAAGAACAGCAATGTCGCTCATTAGTATAGCAATTCCTGCTTTCCCAATTTCAAAGATATCTACAATTGTGTTTAACATATTATAATAAAACTATTATAATAAAGGCAAATGTGAAATTTGCTGTTAACAGTTTATAATTACAAATTAATTTATAATTGTGAATATAAATGTGTATAAAAATAACGAACGAAATATTTTTTATTTTGTACATCAAAGATTTTTTCGGCGAATACAGCAACCCGTCGTATACAATAAACAAGTAGTATTATTATTTCCGCGAACATGTAAATATGATAAATGTATACATCCAAAAGACACCGTTACATGTAATCGACACTCGTTTGCCTGTCTTCTTGTAATCACGCCTGTCTTCTAATGGCCGGACACTTTTCTAGAATTATTGTGCAGCCTCGCTGATTTCACATTAATCTCCGTTTTATAATCAGTCCCGTGATCGCGTCTACCGTTAGCAAGTTTGAAAAATGCGTACATCTGTCTTTCCACTTAGCTTTTCTGTCACCGTTCCATTAACTTTGATTTATTATTGGTTTAGAGACGGCAGTGTCGAACTGGAGATCCGAAATTTTTACCAATCAGACACGTTTGGAACGTACACGCGTTACGATAAAGATTCTGAAGGAATAATAGCACGAGGGTTCGAGCCAACTCTTTTGTTTAAGAACGATATTTCCAGTTGAAATTTGATTTCTTATTGATTTATTAACTGTCAATAATCAATATTGCGTTATGTTGTATTGCATTACATTGCGCTACATTGCATTACATTAAATTACATTATATTATATTATATTGTTATGTTAGTGTTAATAATCAATATTGTTAATTTATTATTCGATTTATCATTGTATTTACCATTCTATTACAGGTTTTAAATATTTCTGATTTCGACATAAAATATTCGAGCAATTAAACCTAATTGTATATTTCAATGAGAATATCCATTAGAAACAATGCTCGATATCATATTTTTCTTTCGGATCGCTATTTTCGCCTATATTTAAGTTAGTATTCGCTAAAATACTTCGATCTTCAATTTTCTTTTTTAATTCGAGTGAAAATATCATTGAAACGCAACGTTGAGCTTTAATAAAAAAGCGGGAGATAGATTCAGTATTTCAATGCATATAAACATAAAATTTGTTGCATATAAATTATTGCATATAAATAAATGCCGTTTCAAAACAGGAAAGAAGTATTGGGATATCTGCCTCTATTCCTTCTTCACTGATATCTTGACCCTTTGACACGAGAGCGACGTTTATGTACAAAGTATTATCGTGAATAGAAAAAGTGTAAATCACACGGTTTGCATCGATACTTTGATAGTGATGAAGAAGACACGGAAGACGAGACGAGTGCAGAGATAGAGACAGAGAGACTGATACTTACGATAATCGTACGGTCATCATCATCCCGTTACCAGCAAGAAAATCTCTAAACAAAAAAAAACGAATACGTAATTTTGCTAAATCACGATGTCCCGTGTGTTAACCTTTGCACGTGTCATCAAACACGCTCGAAAATGTTGCACAAAAAGAACATGTCGTGTGGTCGATATTATTCACTTCGGAGTTGTTATATCTGAGACTGCGTTACATAGCTAAAGGCAGCCTAAAGAACTATATAATACTATATACTATAAAGAACTATATAAATTATTATACTATAAAGAACTATATAAATTATTATACTATAAAGAACTATATAAATATATAATATAATACTAAATAAACAATCGAATATTTATAGTTCTCACAGCTAATTCTTATAATTTTCCAATGTTAGAAATGGTAAAACATAACCTTGACTTATTAATCTTATTAAACTAAAATGATTTTTGTAATTATGCTTGCAATGCAAACCAACAAAATACCAGCGATTCGTTTATAAAAATTAGTCGAGTAAAGAATGATCGAAGTCTCGAAGAAGGAAACCTTAAATTGAAAGAATTTATAGCTAGTACAGCGACACATGATTTTTTAAATTTAGTCAAGCTCAAGTATAATTGGACTACGGCATTCCTATCTATTTATTCATATTGTTCAGCATACTTTTTCGAGATCAATGTTGTCTCACCTCAACATGTAATGCAAATAGCTAAAAATTAATTAAACTGGTGGTTAGTAAATGAAAATTCAGACGGAGCCACCCAATTCTGGTTTAAAATAGCTCTCGAGGGTGTTTACAATGCCCTTATGTTTTTAACACTACTTGTACCGAGTGTTAAAGTAATTCGTTTGTGTTGCCTTATATAAATTACAGTATCGAATTTATTTAAATTTTCTCTAATTTTTATATTAATATATGTTGGTGTGAATGAACGGCTTCCGGTGGATATCTTTATAATCTCAATAACAAATTTACAATTTAAGAACAAATCAGACACACGATGAAGATCTCGAACACAATAGATATAAATGTTATTCAGAAAAAATTCCGAAGTATAACAAAGTTCTAATCACCATGAGATAACGAGGCCGATTACTGTGCCTTTCGTTCCTTTTCGGATATCGTTAACTTAATATTTATCGAATAAGACTCGCTAAATTTTTATATTAAAAAACACACAAAACAAAGGAATAGCAAAACTTAAATTGCATTATCCGAATAAAATTAATTCTTCTCGAAAGCAAACAAAAGGCACAGCAATTGCTCACCCCGTAATAATCGGCTCCGCTACCCTAACTGTAGTATAAATCATAAGTCAATTGGTTCAAACATCCTGGGCTACTACTTCCTGACTGATCAAACAACAATTCTGTCTACGAGAGTCTACGAATGACACGGCTCGCTCATGGTTGGAAGAAATCCTTGTGCTCGAGGAAGAAGGGAGGGGGAAAGAGTAGGGAGTCGTCGAAGATGTTCCCGGTCGCGTGCCGTTGTGCTCTGCTGGGCTCAACGATCTTCTCGCACATGACACACCGGAATAGGACATTACGACATTGTGCGTGGCATTACACGGCCAGGCCAGCGCGGTGTCCAGATGCCCGATGCCCCTGACGCCTCAACCATGGTGCAGCCATAAGCATAGGATCCCGATAGTCGGTCCGCGCCACGCGATCGGCACGTGGCCCTGCAATTGCACCGGCCTGGCCCCCTCGGTCACGCTTTGACGATTTGCCTCGGCCGCTCTTCGTATTCGTAGACGGGTTACTGTTCCTTCACCGACGATTGTTTCATCGATGATCGTTTTACTAACGCGATTTCATCGGCGTGGCATTTCGCCGACGCATTCGGATCTCCGATCGTCGCTTCGCCCAAGTTTTATTAAAGTAGTATAGCAATTCTCCAACGATAACAATTCTGTAAGAAATGACGAAGTTGCCGAAGTTAACGCTTTGGCCTCGAGTGGTGACTCTGAGGCACCACTGAAATTGTTATATCGTATTCCAAAATGATTTTTGAAGTTACAGCAACCCTTCAACGATAACAATTCTGTAAGAAATGACAAAGTTGCCGAAGTTAACCCTTTGGTCTCGAGTGGCGACTCTGAGGCACCACTGAAATTGTTATATTCCAAAATGATTTTTACATTATCAAAGTTTAGATTTAAAAAATGATTGAAGGTGTAACTGTTATACGAGTCACAAGACTCGTAAATGCATTCAATTATACAAAATCGAAATACTGTAAGTCAGAAAAGTAATTTTAGATTTACAGTTAAAATGGCTCCGAGTGCAAAGGGTTAAAAACCGAAGAACTGTTGATAGAAATGGGGCAAAGCGATGCTATATTTTTTACGTTAAAAACAAAACGTAGAGTAAGGGAAAAATAGAGGGAATATAGTAACCTTGAAATTAACCTTGAAATATTTCAACAGAATTATGATTTATCCGATTGCTTGTGCAGAGTGTAAGGAAATTGTATGTCATGACCATTGCAACGTGATTCTGCACCTTCGGATCGGTAGATTGACCTTGAGCATTGTTTTCAGGGTTATATTTTGTATTATTGCATCGTAGAGTAATCGTCGGGAGGAACAATAGTCTCAAAGGAACCACGGATCAAAATTCAACAGATCTCGTCAAAAATAATAGCAAAATCGTATTATTAGTATTAATAAATATTAATTAATTAATTAGTATTAATAATACTAGAGACTAGGTTGCACCTAGAGTCTAAAAATGTTATCGTATTTCGTCCCAAAGTGGGTGTTTCGATACACTGTGCGCCGTACCGCGACGTGCCACGCCACTGGAACGCCTGTTCACCCTCCGCTATCCCTTACGGATTACTGGACTGAGGATAATTGACCCCTCCTGTTGTCATTTACAACTATTTACAGTAGCTTGACTTTCGCATTGGTATTTGACTTCTGTCGCGTCGCGTTCCCCCAACCGCGGTGTCACAGGACCGTCGTATGACAACACGCGACGTTAGGGGGGTGTTTCTGTTACGAAAATGATTACGAGTTGTCAAGCTCGCGCTCGGGACCCTGACGAAACTGACGCTATTCGGAGAAGTACGCTTTTCAGAAAGGCTGCGAAATTGATTTCGAATTAGACGCTATTTCGGCGATTTTGGGAACGAGATCGACGACGTTGTTCGCGACGAGTATCGAGGTTATGAAAACAATAAGTTGTATGTAACTGGTCGGAGATTGTCTCTGCCGCAACCTCACGGTAAAAATAGATTTTAGGATTGTATGCGCTATAACCCTCGTATAACCTACGACAGAAAAAGTAAAAAAAAAAACAATCGGATCATATATTCTAAGGTCATCAAAATCGGAAACTGTTTTAATTTGTCGAAGGTCGTCGCGATCCGAGCGACAGCTTTTTTATACTTTCTATTGTAAAATCCCGTTAAAATTTGAACGGACAACCCTTTTCTATAAGTTCATCTGGAAGAAAGATTAGAAGAAATTATGGGATGTCAATACAGTTCCTTCATTTTAATGAAGTTATTAACTCTTTCCACTCGAAGTCATTTTAACTTTAAATCGAAAATAGTCTTCCGGAGCTACTGTATTTTCATCTCGCATGATTTATTGTATATTACTGTCTAGAGGCTTTTTATGCAAATTCTACGATAACCCTATCGATCATCAATTTTTTCGACGTTATCGCATACAATGTTCGAGATTACCCCCTCCCCTGCAGTCGAACATCAAAGGTTTCGTTTTTTTCAGAAAAGTCATTATTAAATATATATTACTAAATATTAATCACCGCAATTGATAAACGGATAGTTGAACCACAATTATAAAAAATTAATAAACTTGTAACCTACTCAGCTTCCGTATTACTCGAATTCATGCTGATGCGTCCGCAATTATCCCGCTCTCCCCTACACGAAATACACCAGCAATAAGTCGTTCTTAAGTTTAGAGAAGATCTCCCATGTCAGATTTCTGGGAGACGCGGCACTCAAGGTGTCAAGCCTCCTCTAACCGAAGCTACCTTCTTCGTACCGGCCGAAAAAAGCAGCAATTTAATATGGTACAACCTAATTGGTTGTCGGAGATCCGAGGATAACGGCAATAGTCTTGGCGCATGGTTCAACACGGTACTTCACTTAGGACTCAAGACTCAGGCGAACCAGCACGGAAGACTTTCGGGTGGATCGTCTTTTATGACGGGTGGCGATGCCGACGATGTTGCCACGCTGTAAAATTACCTGGCGATTCGGAAGCCTCGTTACGAAAACCTCGTCGTTACCTGCGGCCTGGCTGATACTGCGACTCTCGTGGCAATTGTCGGATAAACGGGGACAAGGCGAGGGTGGGAGGGAGAGGGGCGGCGAGATAAGGGCAAAAATGCGAGAAGGCGGAGGAAAAAAGATGGGAACGGTGGCCCCGTGTCGTAAATTCTCGTCGACTGGCCCGCTAATGGACGTTTCCTGTCGAACCTCGAGAAATCGTCGCGAGCACAGCCGCGAATATTCCTCTCGACGACATTGTGCGACGTGCCGGTTGACAAAGTAACGATAAAGACTTGCGCATCGGGGACTTCTCGGTTTACGGTACTCCCGGGTACCTCGGCTACACGGCGACTTAACCCTGACGAGATAACGCGTTTGTCCTGCGCTCCCGCGAGTTCCTTCAGAATGCGGAGTGTCCGAGGAAGGTAGTATTATTGTAAGGCTTGTCCTTCTTAATAGAAGGGATTTCAGTCTGCAGCTCGCAGAGTTACTTAACTCTTAGCTGGTGCGATCGTGTTCACGAAAATTGCTGCGGCGTTGGGCTCGCGATAAGCTACAAATAAAAAGTGCGAGAAGATGTTAACCCTTTGCGGTCGAGTGGCGACTCTAAGGAGGCGCTGAAAATTATCGCGTCACGTTTCAAAATAGTTTTTACCAAATTTATATGTATTCAAAAAATTGTTAACACTTTACCGACCGGTAGCCTATAAATCGGCTTTTCACCCTGACCGGTAGTCTGTAAGTCGGTTGTTATGGCAACCAATAATTTGTTATTTCGGATCTCCGATCGTCGCTTCGCCCAAGTTTTGTTAAAGTAGTATAGCAATTCTTCAACGATAACAATTATGTAAGAAATGACAAAATTGCCGAAGTTAACCCTTTGGACTCGAGTGGCGACTCTGAGGCACCACTGAAATTGTTATATTCCAAAATGATTTTTACATTATCAAAGTTTAGGTTTAAAAAATGATTAAAGGTGTAACTGTTGTACGAGTCACAAGACTCAGTAATTTCATATGCATAAAATGCACTCAGTTATACAAAATGAAATAAAAACCGAAGAACTTTTGATAGCAATGGGGCAAAGCGATGCTATATATACCGGTAGTCTGTGAGTCGGTTGTTATGGCAACCAATAATTTGTTATCTATTATTGTGGTATTATTACATAATTCTTAAAATATTAAATAGCTTTCGCGACGAATAAAATAAACAAAATAGATAGAATAAATATTGCTTAATGCTAATGTTATGAAAGCATAAAAATGTTTATAGCCGAATGTCCGGTCGGTAAAGTGTTAAGAGCTGTTAACTGATCCACGAGTCGCAAAATTCAATTCCATAATGTATAAAATGCACCACAGGTTATATAAAATGGAAACACTATCTGTGTCAACAGAGATATAAACATATTCAGCAGCGTCTAAATTATATTTTGTATTTTTGTCATAAATTCTTAGTATTTATGGACTCTTTGTTATACAAAATTTTAGTCTAAGTTTTACTCGTCGAACACAGTAAACGAATGCATTCCATTTTAAATAAAACACTCCACAGTGGCAAAATTAATTGAACTAACACGAAATGATCCGAGATTATCCTGACATAAAAGAAGTTCATTACATCCTAATACTCTATCAATGCAAATGTAATTCTCCATACTTCATTTTGCATATTATTTACTATATTATTATTAATCGCTTCGCGATTAAATACGTTGCATTAGGGATACAGTAAATTCTCCCCAATTGTCCTTCAGTTGTAAACAGAAATGGACCATTGGACCGCTGATTATCAACAACTATAAAAACAATATGCGAGTAATAATAATAAATAATCGTATCTTCTCTTCCGGAACTGTCCATTTCTGTTTACAAGCTGAAGGACGAGAAAAATTTACTGCACTACTCTTAACGTTTTGCAATGACAAGGTCACGCGTCACGAAGCAAATACTAGCCATGGATACGGATAGACAACAACAATGATTAGCTGGGCAATTAGAAAGTAATTAATCCTATGCACCTCGTTTATAGTAGCCGACCACCGAGCACGGTCACGGTTTGCCGGTCAGGATGTAACCGATGCAACAGATGACACTCGCTTCTCGATGCCACCACCCAGCCTATCACTACGCCGGGGATACCGCAGTCATTCTCCGCCCCAAAGACTGCGGACTCGTGCCATGTGGCGATCCCCTCTAACCATC
Source organism: Augochlorella aurata (assembly GCA_028455555.1). NCBI lineage: Eukaryota > Metazoa > Arthropoda > Insecta > Hymenoptera > Halictidae > Augochlorella > Augochlorella aurata. Next base: position 13,347,837 of record CM052148.1, on the reverse strand, counting down.
TTCCGACACGTCATCGGTATAGCTAATTTACGATCGCGCCCTAAACGGATATACCTTTCGACTTTGGCCCGACCTAGAACGGATCGACGGGTGGATCACTTTCGGAGGGGTCCAAGTAAATCC
>CM052148.1:13283988-13347214 GCA_028455555.1 Augochlorella aurata | reverse complement strand
ATAATAATAGCTCAATAATAGATAGTAAATTATTAGTTGCCACGACAACTACAGGCTTCCGGTCTGTAAAGTATTAATAAGGAGAAACTGTAAACAAATAAGAATGTGTTTACTGCGATACAAATATCATTAGATTTCAAAGTTAAAAAAGTGATCTAGCCGCATACGCGTTTCGCTAGACTTAATTCCTAAAATCCGCGGCTTGATCTTGAGAATACTCGTGCTCTGTCACAGCGTATTCGAACGATTTGCCTGAATGTAATGCTTCTCTATTTGTCAACTTTCGCGCATCGTGCATACATATACGAGTACAGGAAAAGCCGACATTTCTCTGCATGCACAATATCGTCGAGGTTCGAATATTTTTCAAAGAGATTTGCTTACCGAGTTCGAACGAGCGATTCGTTTTCACGAGTGCCAAGCGAACCTAATCGATCAAAATCATTTGTTTCTACGAACGCCGATCGAGCCTGGCGAGACGAACTGTGGAGGCTGAATTATTAGAATTGACATTCACGAGTACACTGTAGATCTTTATGCATTCGACGCATTTTTGCAGCGTACAAGCACGCTTAGAATCTTGTAAAATACACCATTCTTCGTCCGATCTATTGTCGAAACAATGAAATGTTATTAAAATTGTTGTGAGAGACGTGAATTTGCATAAAGTTCTATTCGTGAGTACTCAACATTTTTTACTTCTAATTTTAACCACGGTTAAAGGCCGACTGCGTAGATTCGTTGAACCTCGGAACAGCGACCATACTGTATTCTACTATACTCTAATCTACCATGCTGTAATACTACGAACATATTTATCCCAAACGAAAAAGTTCTGCAATTATCGAAACTATTAGGTTTTTGGTTAGTCTGTGTTGAACTGCGACCGAGAGATGTTCGTTACAACGTGCGCTCGATATTTTTATTTATAAATTTTAAAGGTATTCTTCTTATTCATTTTGTAAAATTATTTCATGTTCCACTTTTATTTTATATTTCTCCGAAACCAGATGGAAACAAAAGCAACCAAGAACTAGTTGAGTTCTTCGCCTCTAAAAATAAATGATTTTTTAAAAATGGCATTTACAATTTGCCATCACGCTGGCAAGAAGTCATAAGTAACGATGGAAAGTATATTCTACGATAAATATTATTAAATGTATGAAAATTGTGTTATTTTCTTTCAGTTCAAAAACGGACAGAACTTTCCAGTAGACCTAATATATTTGACAATTACATAAACGTTTCTCTCCGAGTCTACTATTTCCGAATGAAAACGATTAAAATTCGCATCGATTAATGCAATTTGGAAGCTATGATAACAAATTTATCATAAATAAATTTTGAACGAAATTCATTGCTAGATAAATGGGCCTCCTCCGACTCGACATTCGCTGGCCGAGGTTCAATCGAGAAGTTTCTATTTCAAGACCGTAATCGGACTCGATTCGTCGGCAAGGTGAATCGAAAACAATAAGTATCAGTTGTCTATTAGGCAACGATGCAGCCGTTGTTTTGATGACGCGTTTTGCCGCTCTTCGACATACTGAAGCCGGGACAACACTGGTCCTGCTGCATCAGCGACTGCGAATTGTGGGCGTTGGCGTAATTCTCTTTGCTCTTTTTGCAAGGCACGTTCTTCTCCCGTTTCGGAACAGTCGCTTGAACCCTTTCCTCGCGAAACTCCTCGGAGGAAGAGCTCGAACTCGCGTTCACGTTCACGCTCACTTCCGGTTTCACGTGCACCAGAACCGCTTGGTTCTCGGCACGGGGCGACATGCTATCCCTGTGATGTCGGAAGTGTTCTTCCGTGTCGTTCAGAAGGGAGTTCAGCAGGTCCATGTTCCTGGTGATCACGGCGCCCATCGAATTCGACCTACACTCTATAAAATGGAAAAGGGAAGAAAGATTGATTTTATTTCCAGTAACAAAATGTCTGACTGTCCAACAAGATATATTGCGGGCAATTCTATTCGATCCAAGATTGATCGCTGAAACTTTTACTCATTTACAAGAATAACGTGATGGCTAAAACAGTAAAATGACTCTAAGAATATTACTCCGTGAAATTAGATTGTTATTAGCGAGACAAATCTTTCTCGGCAAAAGCAAATTGCATTTTACGCTGTTAGTTTAAAGGACGCGAGGATGAAGGGTTAAATGAAACGCTCTAACTGAGAATGAAAAATACGTATGTTACCAGAATTTGCAGTGAAAGATAAGAAGAGCGAAGTTGGTCGGGGAACGTTTAGAAAATTTATTTTATGATCCATCGATTTTATAATAGTGATCTTACAATGTTATATGTCCAATGTTACAATAGCCTGGGGAAATAGAGTGGTAATGAACGAATGAAAGAAACGAAGTTGCGATCGATCGATTATAAATTGGTGACCGAGAAAATGTGGTAAAAATTTGTCGGATTAGTTGCAATTGAAATGTTTCTGAAATTTGAAGAGATCGATACAGTCTTATTCCACGTTTAGTGTTGCCCGTCGTGTTCATAGTTGCGCGTGGTAACTGAAAGGTTAAACTTTGTGACTTATTCAGTATTACTTATTCAATAAATGTTATTCGATGACCAACTGGCTCACCTCTCGTGTCAGGAATCTTGGTCGGCGAATTGGCGACAGATCTCCGCGCCACATCTTGAAACGTGATCGGCGAATAAATTCTCCTCTCTTCGGGAAGGTACGACGAATCCACGGCTATCGGCGACGCTATCTTCGAGCCTCGCCTAGACGAGGTCTCCAAACAATTCTGAGGAGTAAACATTGCCGCGGAAACGAAGCTTGCGGACGTTCCCGCCGACAGTCTCTTCTCGATGGTTCTCGTGTGCCATTGCGGTGGCTCTTGGATTGTGATACCTTTCGTCGTGGACGATCTGTGCTCTCTCTTCTCTAGCCAGTATGTTTTCATCGTACCTGAAGCGCCAGTGAGCATGATTACTAATTCATAATTCCTTCGAAAGGATTTTTCAAGGTTGGATGAGAAAAGATTAGGGGATCATCTTGTCGATATAAGATAAAAATCAGAAATAATATTAATAATATTAACACCTTACCGACCGATAGCCTATAAATCGGCTTTCTACCAATAATTTGTTATCCATTATTGGGTTAAAAGTGTTAGATTGTACTATTATATTGTATAATATATTATATTATATGATATTATATTTAACATTTTTATAAGTAAAAGAAAATATAAGTAATATAATATAATAATATAATAATTTGTGCGCAAGGGTCTAAGCCGAAACAGCGCCGGTGTCAGGGAAATGACCGGCCGGTAAAGTGTTAATAATATTAATAACATTAATAATATTAATAATAATAATAATAATAATAATAATAATAAAATCTAACGACTATTCTCACATTAAATTTTAACCCTTCGCACTCGAGGCTATTTTAAGTCCGAAATGAAGACGTTTGTTTCAACCTACAGTATTTTCATTTGATATTTGTTTTTATTTGATATGAAATTAAACCCGTATGCTTATACAAGACTTCTATTATTTGACAATTTATCAAATATAGACAAATTTAATAGCGCGAAGATTCTTCTGGAGAATATTGTAGCAATTTTTAGCGCCGCCTCAGAGTCGCCATTCGAGTGCAAAGGGTTAAATACACTTTTCTCTATTATTATTGTTTCCGATCGCTCTTACCTTTGCCTTTCACCTCAATTTCTCCCCGCTCCTTGACTTTATAAGAAGGCGAGAGCAATTCTCGCGTAGAATGCGATATATGAATTTGCATCGCCTGGCTTGTCGCTTCCATTCGAGACGCTGTGTTCACCGAGTCGCCGAACAAACAATACCGAGGCATCTTCAAGCCGACGATACCAGCCACCACAGCACCGCTGTGGATTCCAACTCGTATCTGAAGATGCAGTCCTGGGAAAGGTAATCGGACACCATTAACACTAGAACCACCGACGACATTGAATTTATTTAAACTTTCTACGATTTTTATTACAATACGTTCTTACAATAATTTTTATTACAATACTCCTTCAACGAAGGAATTCGTGTCAAAATTTCTAACGAAAACATTTTTATGGTGTCAATAATTGTAAAAGAACAAAACCGGAAATCAGAAATCATTTTGACTGCTTTGGTAGTTCTAATGTCAAAGGTAATTTGAAAAGTAATCGAACTGTTGTTTGACAATTCTTCGCAAACCACGGTTCGAAAATTTAATCTAATCGCAACATGGTCATCTTCCTTCTTCGAACACCTTCGATAAAAACTACAATGCAGATTTCGTTTAATTAGAAATTGCGAAGAAGACCTCCGAAGGTGTAGACATATTTTTTAAAAAGTATAAATAAATTAACGAAGCATATATTGAACAATAATAAGCGACGAATAATGAACTCAATCGTATGTAACGATAATACCGTTAATTAAGTGGGAGGAATTTTAATACAGTTTTATAAACTGAAGTACTCGTGCAATCACGAACAGGACACTTTTGTAGTCCTACCTGTGGATCTATCTTTCAAATCCGTTATGGCTTCGACCATGTCCAGGGCCATATCACATACGCGATGTGCATGATCGATTTCTTTCACAGGCGCGCCGGACACGACCATATAAGCATCGCCGATGGTTTCAACCTGGAGAAAGGAAGACTGCTTTTGAACTTACAGTGGAAATGTACGGAGGACGTTTGTTATTGTACTTCTAAAAATAATACGAATGTTTCTTCTAAAATTGAAGTGTTTCTTCTAATATTGAAGTGTTTCTTCTAAAATTAAAGTATTGCGTACGATTCAAGGACACTGAAAGAAATTCGAACGAATACATAATTCGGTTATCAGAAAACAATAAAGGTGAGACTAATAAACGCCACGTTGTCTATTGTTTTCTCTTCGATAAATCGCGAGTACAGTGAGTCGCTTCAGATTTGCGAACGATAATGTAACTGTGAGAGAGAACTCTAAACTTCTTGTCTATTGTCTCGAAGCAAGCGAGGCTACGGTATGAGGACAAATAAATGCTAACTCTAACTACCTAAGAATACCTTATACACCCGATTCCGTTCCGTCAACGTGTCAAAAAGCGAGTACATTGCGTTCAGCATCGACACGACCTCCATCGGCGTGATTCTACTGCAGATCTCGGTAAACGTAACAACGTCGGAGAATAAAATCGATACGTTGTCGAACATCTGAAACCATCGAGGAGAAAAATAAAAAGTTTAATGGAATGACAGCTTTCTTTTTTTTAACACGTTGACTGCCATGGGGGTCACCGGTGACCGGCGACGCAGCAAATAATAAAAATACATAATTAGAGTAAATATGGATAAAGAGGACAATCGAAAAAATTGTCTACAGCGCCGTGGGGGTCACCGGTGACCGACGCTCGACTTGGCTAGAACGCCGTGGAGGCCACCGGTGACCGGCAACGCAGCAAATAATAAAAGTAGATAATTAGAGCAAGTATGGATAAAGGAGAATCGCAAAAATTGTCTACAGCGCCGGCCATCGGTGACCTCCAGCACGAAAAATGCTTCAAGCGTGATTTTATAACTCACTTTTTTTGCTGTAAATAATAAATTCGATATAATATGCATCGCATAATGAACAATTCACGTTGGCGCCTTGGCCAAACCATGGAAAATGCGCCTGGCAGTCAACGTGTTAATCGTCTACATTCGATAATCTCGCGTAATTATATCTTCATTCGAAGCAATCGCGAGTATTCCATTAACTTAGAAAAACGAAACAGAAATAATAGTTGCTATAAACAAATCATGAAAATCGAGTAAATGCATGTTGTGCTATAAATAGATTCGGTGAAAGTTGTTTTTAAGTTGTTGAAAAAGTGTTTGAACCTCTATATTATTAACAAATAATATCAATAATATTGCTCACTTCGCACGTGTCGATCGGACTCTCTCCGTTCCTCAAACGATCCGCCACTTGTTTCGGTATCATCTGATAGAGCAGCTCGTCCGTTCGCTTCATTTCTTCGTCCAATTTTCTCATGGATTCCTCGAGCTTCTTGCTCTTTAATTGCTCCTGATCCAATGCCAGCTTCAGCTCCACCGATTGTTGCGTACCAGCGAGCATCAGGTCCCTGTGAAATACGATTACGAAATTTATTTGAAAAGCTTGATACAGGTGTAGCACGAAACTCTTACAGAATGGAAATATGCATATGAATAAAGAAATATACTACACCTGCTGAAGTCGTGCATAGAGAGATCGTTTATGTATAGACCAGTCGCGATTAAAGCGTTTAGGTCAGGCATTACGGGTGTACCAAGGTACATTATCATCTTCCAATTGTCCATGTATATCATTTGACCTGAAGAAGTGTTGTCGATGTTATTCGAAAGTTTTAGTTTACGTAGATTGCAGAACTTTAATGTATTTATTATAATTATATTGATGCGTTAATTTCGCAGAACGCGAAATGTATTAATAAGAATAATTATTATTATTGTATGAAATGTATTAATAATAATAATTACTAATTTGTATAATTTGTAATTGCTAATTTGGAAATTAGTATAATTTGTAATTACTAATTTGGAAATTAGTATAATTTGTAATTACTAATTTGGAAATTAGTATTTATTAATGCCAATGGTTTCTTACATCTTTCAAGTTTGCTACGTACAAATATATTATATAAAAGCATGCAATAACAATAATTATTATTGTATGAAATGTATTAATAATAATAATAATAATAATTACTAATTTGAAAATTTATATAATTTGTAATTACTAATTTGGAAATTAGTACTTATTAATGTCAATGGTTTCTTACGTCTTTCAAGTTCGCCAGGTACAAATATATAAAAGCATGCAGTCTAGTTATCACGCAGCAGATTTTTACTAAATTTTCGATTAGATCCATTTGACAGTGATACAGCAAGAAGAACATGACACTGATTCGAATCGAAATTATACCTTTCAAGCGTAGAGTTCTGTCGTCCACAGAATCGAGCTCGTCGCTCAACAAAATTTCATCCCTGTGCCGATCGGATGGCCGCTCCGTCAGGATTGGTTCAACAGTAACAAGCTCGAAAATGTTGTTCGTTCTATTCAAAATCTGTAACATAGATATTACCTCAAATAATAAAAAGTGTAAACCAGATTCAGGATTAACGAAGAGAATTTTGTTGGATGCGCTTACCGAATGAAACTTAAACGCAATGAGCGGTCTAACAAGATCGAAGAAATGCGTGATTTTCTTACCAACGAGATCGGGTAATATTACCATCAGCGAATTCCCGATACTCCTTACAACCATGTCTGACCTGAAAACAGTCATTCGTTTCCATATTACCTAATCAGATTACAATTATTCGGATCATTGAACTGTAGAAACTACGAAAAGTACACGTTTTTATTAAATGATTACATTTAACTTTGTCGAGCTTTTATTTTATTAATACTATATTATTAAATAATATATATAATATTATATTGCTAAATTATATTATATATAATATTATATATTACAATATTATTAAATAATATATATAATATAATAATATAATAATATTTAATATTTTAAATTAAGTAATATATTAAATATTATTATTATATTATTAATATTCTAGCGTTAATATAGAACAGGGATTTAAAAAGAAGAATTACGAACGTAATCTAGTAGTAAAACAGAATATAAATATTCAAAGAAGAAAGACAAAATCGTATCTAATAAACGTGCAAAAAAAAACTGTTTAATTTTTAGAAAAATCTTCAGACATTTATATTTTAAATATTAAAACAGTGGCAGAATTAACTTCCGACAGTAAAAGTCTTTTTAGGTAAAAATCGGAATTGCTTATCAAATCAGTGGAATTATCTTTCGCATAGCAATATAATTTGTTAACGTTAGCAATCTACAGAATCGTGGCGACTGACGCAAGAAAAATCGAGATCAACGTACCCAAAAACAATGCAGAATGGAAATATTTCGAACAAGACGAAAGCTCCGATCGGCAGGTGTTTCTCTTCGCGAGTCATCGCCAAGGAAGCTTGCGTGAAAGCTCTGTTATCAAAGGTGAGCTGGAAAGTCACGTGCACCGTGTCGAAAAGGACTTCCTCCCTTACGAGCTCGATCTGTAGTTCCTTGTGATAAAAATGACGAGCTACTTCTCTTATCTGACCCATCGTGTAATAAACGAAGCCGCGTCGCTTGCTCCTGTAATGAAGAGTCAAGCCTGGAATAGAGGGAAACAGATTGGTTACGAAATTTACTTGGCGATTCCTGTACTTATTACACCCTGTCATTGGGAAATGATTTATTCGGAAATTGGTGACACCGTTAATATTACAATTAGACTACGGAACTCTAGATTTCTGTGGGCAAAGAAAGACATAATCTAAAGCACTCATCTAGCTTTTTAATTTCGCATTTTATAAACAGCAATACGTTAATTGATTTTTACATTATTTTTTGTAATATAAATTGAAGAAATTTTCACTAAAACAGATTTACGATTAATTAAGTTCTCATATATTATAATAACGATTTATTAAATCAGAATTAGTGAGCTCTAATATATATTTTTCTAAAATTTTACTGAATACTTGTGAATCAATTCATATTGCAATTAGGAATGAGACGTTCCCTTATATTGTAATAAAAAGTGATCCAACTGTTGGCACTTACTCCATTAGAAAGCGCAGCTTTCTCGACTACCCTATGAATATGATCTACACAAAATCATAGCTCTTATGCGAACGATCAAAATTCGTTTGGAGATCGGTAGAATCTCAACTCCCATTGGGCAATTGAGTATTATATTCGGAACGGCTTCGGTATTTACCTTGGCGTGTTTCATTTTCGCAAATAAACGAAGGAGCTCTCATCCTCGGGTAGGAAAACTTGAGATATTCGTGTAAATTGTCCAACCCATTAAGGAAATCTCTTACGTGACGTCCGAGTACTGAAAGCACACGATCGTAACCGTACTGGCCAACGAATCCTACGAAGTGTACACCCAGTTGATCGAAAAATTCTTTCTCCGTTATGCCAAGTACCTGTGGTGTAAGTGAAGAATATACTCGATTGGACGGAAATAATGCTGACACTGGCAAGAACTATTTAATCTATCGATCGAAATATCTGGTACGAGAGAACAAAGTATTTCAGATGGTGAACAGAAAACACACGCACCCTCGTATGCGTCTAAATGCAGGGTATCCCAAAAAAGTCTAACAATCGGGAAATGGGAGATACCTGAGGTCGTTTCAAGCAACTTTCTCCTTTACAAAAATGTTCTCCGAGGCATCGTTAACGAATTATTAACGAAAAACATTGACCAATGAGAAGCGAGCTCCGGTGGCGCGAAGCGGTGGAAGCCCAGTTTCGCTCATTTGCTCAGCCGCTCCGCGTCAGCGGTACTCGTCTCTCATTGGTCAACGTTTTCTGTTAATAACTCGTTAACGATGCCTCGGAGAAAATTGCTGCAAAGGAAAAAGTTGCTCGAAACGACCTCAGGTATCTCACATTTCCGTATATTAGACAGTTTTAGGACACGCTGTATCTATACAACGTAAATGTGTATGCACTCCTTACATCAACTCTACGAGGATTTATAAAAGATCTGCGAAGATCCTCAATATTTTATGATTTATTTAACTCGTAACACTGCATAATGTATAAACTATCTTATTTAAAATGAACTGCAGAGTTCTAGTATTTTAGGTACTTATTGTAGCTTCCACCGTAGGAAGTTCTTTAATCGATGTTTCTTCCATCCATAGCTTTTTTTTAAAAAAAACTCTTTACTATTTTCCAAATCGTAAAACGCTATAAACATTCAGGCAGCTACGTAAATCACGTGACGCGGATTTATTATTTTCAAGATCGCAAGATAATCTGAGGTTCGAAACAGTTGTTTACATCGCATAGAAGTCCGCATAAATCGTACCTGAATCGCCTTCTTCGCTAATCTGGGTATTAGATTCTCTGGATAAACTTGATGAACGCTAAAACTCGGTTGATCTACGGCCGCCTGTCGTCGAATCTCCTCCCATCTATCTTCTCCGTAGACTTGCCGTATGTACTCGGACATGTTCTCTAGTATTAGGCCGTACATCTTTACTTCTTTTCACTCGGTTTCTGCTGAAAAATGTTCGTTCGATTTCAATAGACCGCCCGTTCTGTCCCCATATATACATAGATATGATGTTGAAACTTTCACCAGAAGCATACCAAATCGTACTAATTTCGTGCCGATCGTATTAGCACGCTGACTACCGCACCAGATTCTTTTTTCGGATTTGAAAATTAATACTCGCGCCGATACATTCGGCAAATTAAATGCCGTTAGAATCTGCGAAATACAGGAGAACAAAACAATCTCTGGCTTGATTGCGCGAATTATAATACTTCGGCTCTGTGGGATTTTTGTGAGCATCGGATCGGCAGTCAGTGCGTTAACGCTGAACCAATTATCAAAATTGGTCAGTCAATATTTACGTATTCTTCTGATTACCAGCACAGTCATTTTTGTGGAAACGTTACTATTAGTTATTATATATATTATATAAAATATTATATACATTATATTATATCATATGTATTACATATATTATATATATTATAAATATATTATTAGTTATTATTAATTGTTATATTTACTGATATACAACAATAAATATAACAATTTAAAAATAACAATTTAACATGCGTTGAATATTGCATTCAAATCTATTTCATTGGATTACGATAGTAAATGATTACAACATTTTAATTTAATTCATATTTTATAAATATAAATGAGAAGAAACGATGTTCGAACCACGTAAAAGGAAATAGATATTCAAATGTTTCAAAAGATTTGACTTAGGTCGCGAATTCATAAATAAGAACACGTTTTACAAGTATACACTAAAATTGTTCCAGACGAAGATTATTTTTCCCGGCTGAAGCAGGCCCGATATCGTTCAAAATAATGTTGCAACCAGACGCAACAATGGCGAACGATTTATTTCAACCGGCGATGTCTCGGCGGCGATACCATGAGGATTCTTTGCCATAACTGACGAAAATAACTCAAGATCAAGGAGCTCCTGAGGAACAATCTTTCCGGAGCGTGACGTTCGGACCGCCGACAATTTCGGCCACTTTCGGATGCTCCTCGCGTTTTTTGATTATGATGTACACTGACCCCGAACCCCGAAAGGACGGGGTCTGGCCGACGTTTTTGCTTGAATTGAAATCAACCATGCACATAAGTAAGTGCACGGTTATTATTAGATCGTTCACAATTTCACTCACGCGTGCACCTCCGCCGATGGACACGCGCGCCTAGATTCGCCGACGGCGAATGATAAACGAGGCTCGTCTTCGCAAACGATTCTTTCATGGTTCGCGTAAACTCGCGACGATTTTCGTTTAATCGTCCGTGCCGGTCTACGAATTCACCCAGCACCGTTTCGAGCCGAGTTACTTTCTCGAGATTGGTGCGAACGAAATTTTTCAGTCGCTGCAACGAGTATTAGCTGATATGTGATGAAATGTGATGGGAAATATTATATATGATGATATATGATGGGAAATTGCATTTCGAATTGCAAAAGGGAACGCAAAAGTAGATGCACGTGTAGATGATAATTGTAATTCCAATGAGAAAGGAGTGGGGTAACTATCACAGCTGAGTTTCTTTTTTAAAAAGTGGACCATAATTGAGTCAGGCGCACTGTCCAACACAAGTTTTATGTTTCGCTAAGCAACATAAAATAAATAAAATAAAAATTTTAAAAATAAAAATAAATAAAAATTCTTTGATAATATGAACAATTAAAATGTCACTGGTTTTCGTCGATATCGACGTAAATGAGCAGCTATAGTATCTTAATACATATTTACAGAGTATTTATGCTCCCACTTCTGTAATGAAGTGGTATTAACGTTTTTTCTCTTTTTTATTCACATGTACAATGCAACGACAAAGCCTACGATAAGACAAATCGCTGATATAATTTATAATACAGTGATGTCCGAAGAATGATGCAGATTCTGTTACTAAAATAAACGCTTAGCGAATAATAAGTATGAACATAGTGCAGTTGTTAAATCTATTCGTAACAGAAAATTCTTTGAACAAAGATCTCAATTCCGGTCGAATCTAGCTCCAATTTATGTCATCGTTCTAAGCTTACCGGATCAATTATTTCACTAGTACTCTGTTTAACGAGGCCGTCTCTAATATCGAGATACACGAGCAATATCACCAGCACGAGACGAAGAGGAGAATGATCGGCACTCACGTTTCGTTGTCAGTGCGCGGAAAAGTATTAGAGCAATATCACGGCGCGGCGCGGCGTCACGCGAATTCTTTAATTACTATCATCTATGCTTCTTCTCCACTTGGCGGCTCTCTTTTCCCGGAAAATTTCGAACGATCGGCGCAATCAGGTGCACACATATCTCGCGGCCGCATCTGCGAGTTCTATTTATATGATCGACTAGGCGGACGACCGTGGAGTCACTAGAAAAATATCCTGAAATAAACACCCTCCCAATTAATGATATTGCTCCGACGAGCACTGTTGTGAGCCTCCGGCTGGATCGGCGAGATCTCTAGCGGTTTTCGCAAACTGTGAATTGCGGCCCTTCGGTAGATCGCAATTTGGAGGGCAATATGGATCGGCTGATTTGAATATATCCAAATACTAAATGAATGAATAGTAATAATAGTAATAATAATAAATTAATAAATATAATAAATTGCCAAAGGTTGTGGAATTTATCTTTACCTACATAGGAAGGGCGAAGGGACTTTTACAATTAAGTGTAACAAGTTTTAATATTTTTAAATTACTATAAAAGAGTAAAAGAAGTGTAAACAGTTAAAAAATCTGTAAAGGAAATCAACAAATTTTATTTACGTTATAAGAGACGAAGGTTTCATCGAGTAGACGATACGAATATATAAGTATATCTCGTTCTTCGAAATTTATTGTAGTCTTCTTTCGTAGTTGTCCACTTGTCTTTTATGGATAAAAAAGACAGGGTCGTTGGAAATTTTGTTACGTCTCTGGCAGAAACTTTTAATAACAAATGCAGGAGGCTACGGTACGCCTTTTACTTGTGGTCGGCCATAAAAATGTCGCTTTCATTACATTTACGTTGTCACATCTCACACAATAACAATAAAGCATGCCTTGAATACTTATTGTTTCAAGTACACATCGCAAATGCATGGTGCCGACGTACATGTTCTCGGCATACACTTATCGAGGCATAGCCATCGAGTTCCCATTCGTAGATTGCAAATGTTTCTGCGAATTCGAATCATCATTGATAAATATATGCAAACGAGAAGCGGGACGGGTAAAAAATGATATCTGTCGATATTTATGCGATTTCAATCGGTGAGATCGAACTTTGAGATCGTGATTTCGATATTGTCTTTTTACCAGATGACCTCCCATGAGATATAAATGCTAGATAAATGCTATAAATACTAGATTAATACTATAAATACTAGATAAATACTAGAATTATTCAGGAAATTAACGGCCAACCATTTTTCAACACACCTTGAATATCTGTTAAAATAATTTATTATTACAGCTTGTTAGTACAATGAAGCAGATGCAATTTGATGGAAATTATAATTGCGAAGATTGTTGCCAAAAGGAACGATGATAGCAGACGCATCGACTGCATGTAGTTCGCACGAATATTTCGATAAAAACGACGCTTTAAACTCCTTCAAAATGTAAAGGAGTAAGATGAAATTACAACTACATCGAGGACTGCACAACCCTACCTTGAAAGGGCGCGTCTCACTTGAACGAAGATATTACGTTCCTCTGGAACGTTTCAACGGCCAAAGGTTTGAAAAATATACCTTGCAACAGGATCTACTTTGCAACGATGCGGTCTCTGAGCATACTTGTCAGCTTCGCGTAGAACTGACCTAGTCGAACAGTCCACTCGCCGATCAGACTGATCGAGATTCAATAATGCGCGTAATATCGGAAAGAAAAATAAATATTCATGCTGGTACCAAGTTAAAAAATAAATAAAAAGTGTTACATACTGAACCAAGTCCTCGCGTTTACGGTTTTACCCCGACTGAGCCTACCGAGACGAATCGCATGGCTTATAAAAATAATCGGTTTAAATTTTGCACGTTTTTCATAGATCAGCTCCTTATAATTTCAGCAATCGTCGTAAAATAAAATATACAAAGTATACTAAAATATACAAGTATATTTTAGTCGATTAATAGCGGTTTGGTAAGAGAAGAGCGGTTCCCTTTCAAAGAGCAATCGCAACCGTAGCAAACGATTAAACGGAAGCGATCACCTACGACGCCGGAAGTTTCGCAATCGATCAGGAAACGTTTCGCAAAAAATCGCAAACGAAGAATCGCGAGGACTTGGTTTACGATCTAACGACTACCGGATAGATGAAGGACTCACAGAACAATTCGCCAGGAATATCACTTCACTTGCGTCACTGTGGATGTAGCGGCCAGAAAGACGCACCGGTGCGCTGCCGCGCACAAAAATGAATCCAAAGGAATACACGGGGAAAATCTGTAGTTGGTCTCCAAGGCAGATAGGCAAACAGAAAGACACGAAGGGAACCAGCGTTACAGCACCGCGTTACACATTTCGCAAAAGCGCCGGATCACGTGTCCTGCGGGGCAGTGCAGTGTATGGAATAGACGGACAAGCAGGATCTCTCCCCCTTTTTCCGTCTTATCCTGCTCATCCCCCGTACCCTGCCGTGATCCATCCCTCCCTTCTGCCTTTCTGGCTCTGTCAAACCCATTTACAGAGACGTCAGAAGTTGCCAGTGTCAGTGACTTTTGGATACACCGATGCTGCTTCCGGACAACCGATACACTCTACGCGAAATCGCTATAAGGGCGCTATGATCTATTGAGATTTTTATCCGAAGGCGATGTCACGCCTGGCATAAATCAGTGCTCGCTACGTTAGTACGGGGAACGTCGCCTGTAGCTTCGTGGCTGTGAGTATTGCTATTGTGTAATTGTACTTTGAATCGTCCCTTTTCTAGTGGAATTACGCGAGGAACAGTTTTGAACAGCTGGTGCATACAGCGATGCTAAATGTTAGGGTTCCTTCGATTCTGTACACGATTTTCTATGATTAGGTGAGTACTTTCATACGAGTCATTAATGGGGAGGTAAAATTGCTAGGGGAGTTACAAGAATTTTGGAAGAGAAATAAAAACGAGCTGCAGAGAAATATAAATGAATGAGAATATGTTTATGTTTATGTGTAAGTAAAAACACCTTTCTCGTAGGAACCGAATTTCGATTTATGAAGGGTAGAATCATTTTATATGAAAAATTAAACGATGTTGTAACTTTCCAATAATTAAATTATCAAACTGTATAACAGTTTTTACAAAGTAGTAGTATCGTCAAGCAAATTGTTTACTGCATACGCTGATAATTATAACAGTGATTTAAAGCAAAGATTTTAAACAATGTATGGTAATATAATATTAATATGGTAATATTTGGGGTACTTTTAAATGACATGGCATTTTAAATGGAAATTGAAGTTTCAGCGAGTAGCATGAAATATTTATTTAAGTTTAACTTTGCATTATAAACGGTATTTGAAATATTTCTTAACAACGAGGGTAGGCAAGGAAGCTTTCGTATAAGTGCAAAATAAAATAAAGGAATTGCAGTAACGTGTACATTATTTTTTAATATAACTCGATTTCCTAACTCCACAAACCACCGGCTTTGAATTGTATAAGAGCACAATATTGAAAGACAAAATATGAGAAGAAAACTTTTGTCATATGAAAGTTTCTGTAAATGAGTTTCAAACAAGCTGGTGACATCTGTCATAACTGTACATATGTACAATAGGTTCAATCAAGGCTATTGCACAGATATCTGGATCTGTGGTAGTAACAACCCGAATTGCGAGAGCTTAACAAAAACTATTTGTTGCACTTGTTTTTTAATGAATTCCTCCTGTATTTCTCTTTCGCGTTGTTGCAGACGTTTTATTAAGCGGAAAGCTGTAAAATCGTATTAAACGAATCTTCTCCCTTTAGCATTTCAAATTTTTGTTTATCCGACAAATCTACTTTAATTAATTATTTAGTCTCCACGTGTAGTGCTACGCAGCATTGCAATCAATAGAGACTTTATTAGCCTTTTGTTATCTACATTACCTTCGATAAAAGATGCAGGATATTTAATCACTCCAGATACGTAATTCGATTTATCTAATATTTACTAATAACAAACTGTTTTATTAAGTACGGAACAAAACGCCGAGAACTGAAAGCGCGCGTAACGAGACGGAATAATTATTAACGTAAAAGATTAAATGTTAAGTAAATATATAATTAAGTATTATAACATTATATTGTATCTTTATCTTTATTGACGTTTCTTATTCTGTTGATTATAAATAAATCCTTTCGTATGTCTCGTACCTCGAACTAAACAATTCCAAACTGCACGCTTTATTCGTACATCTTTTCTTTTTACGGCACAGATTTTTTAATTTTCCAAGGGTTTGCAGTTTAATATGATTCATTTCTAATAAGATCCTTTAGGGGACACGTGTTGCAGCCATCTCTGACCAACTCGTGCGACCTCGTCATTATTGGATACGGTTATAATTGTCCTAGTATACTTAATGAACGTTCAAGCAAATTACACGACATCGAAATGCTCCCTGTATTGTGCTCTAAATTGATATTAAGCCCGATGGGGGAGGTCTGTCGTTTCTGGATGAGCGTGCGCCATGTGAACGCAATGGAAAATGCTCGCTTTTCGTAACGTATACAATTTATAAAGTGGTTTCAGTGTGGCAATCGGAAGATTATATTTTGTAGTTTAATGAAAAATCCTGATTCGATATGCGATATTTTTATACATTTGGCTGAGTTATTGTTTGGTCTTAATTCTTATATCTCATTGACAAATTATACGAATAAATAACTGTTTGTTACAACTTTTCTTCGGCCTTTTTTTAAATAAACCTATACTACTATTAATCGATCTGGTCAATTTATTGCTGTTAAAATTATAAATTTTAATAATTGTTTAATAAATAATAATAATTGTTTAAAAAGTTCGATAGTGTTTTGAATCATCGAGGTATGATCTTCTAAAAATACTCGTGAATTGGCAAACAATTTCAATGAAAGCGCCAAAATAATAGAAAAGCACATTTTTTTATAAATAAACATATCATTATTTCTCGTAAATTCATAGATTATTAACCGTGGAAATATTATATTTAAGGAATCAATACTGAAATTAAAACCGTATTAAAATGTCATTAAGCAGCTCATTACCTTCGAAACGTACACGAGAGTATTAATATCCAAATGGAACGTTCCAAATAATCACAGGGTAGTTATCAGTTGCGGGAATTTGAAGATGAGCATGGGATTTGTGTGTTAATATTCATCGTATAACGCTTTATGCGTTAAAAAATCGCGAATACGTTTCACGATTCCAAAGATTGTCCGCCTATATCCAAAAGAATATCTTTAATAACTATTTAATTAAGCGTAGCTTTGCATAATATCGTTTGAAAAAGCTTTCCAGCATTCCTAAAGTTGACGCTACGGCATTTATCTTCGCTATGGTATGAATCACTCGCATAATCAAAACGCACGTGTATTGTAATCGAAATTACGTTCTCGTTTACACGTTTCGTTTGAAAGAAAGCTTTCCAATGTTTACAAATCGGTGATGTAACCAATGAAAAAACGACTGCTTATCTTCTGGATAACCCGCTCCCATCGCGTAGCCAATTAAAGAGCACGTGTGTGCAAGATCTCCGACTCCCTGAGATATCCAATATTTACCAGGTACATACACGCGGCACGTAACATCGCGAAAAATACGATTCCGTAGCTGAAGCGGTGGCTGTTATTATCGCTTTATCGTGGCGAATCATCCAGATGTATTCTACCATACGAACCGTCGAGTGATCCACGTGACGTAGACGTTCAGGGGATGCAGCAGGTGTTAGAAGCAGTCCACCTCCACACAAGAGTAACACGTTCACGTTAACCAGCTATTTACCTATGTGTGAACATACGAACAGCCAACCGGGGCGCACACTCGAGATCAATCGCAAAGAAAATCCTGCGCAATCGCAAATTTCCTCGATGCTACGTGAACATGCGACTATTCTCGATGTGATAAGACGGTATTGTTCTTCTTCAAAATCTCATGTTTTATTAGAAGAAAGAAAAAGCGGTAAATCGTGAAAATCAGCACGAGAATTCGTAAAATATTAAATTGAAAGACTTTTTATTTAATGTACATCGCGCGTTCGGAATGTTGTAAGTATAAATCACGTAGTTCGAAAACATTATATGTATATGAGTAATACGAAATTATTGTTAGATACTTTTAGAAAGTAATGATATTTGAAAGATGAGAAAAATAATGGTACCAGACGTCGTAATTTAGTTTAATTATTATACTAGGGACAGGATAAGATTATCACTTTAGCACTAAATTGAAAGCAATAGTAAAAATCCAATGCTCACGCTTTTTCGATATTTCGTTTATTTTGAAATCGACCTAAGTCACTTTTTTGAAGGAAACAACGTGAGCCTGCTTGCGCTTCCAAAGAAGTTGTGTTAATACAAAGATTTATTTAAAAATCAGAAAAAGGACTAGATTATTACAAAATAAACATTTACTATTTTTGGACAGTTTTCGATAATATTTTTTACTCGAAGAGATGATATGTTGCAATATAAAATAAAATAGAATTGGTGCAATGAAAAAAAAATCAAGCAAAATTTTCTCAGAAAAATATAAAATATTTCGAATTCATAAAAATGAGTAAATCTATTTCTATTTGCATTATACTAATATCAATATACCTACCCAATCAACCTACGTTAAGAATTAATCGAGCGCGTATTTTATCTTATTGAGCTCTTCCCCGAGCAAAGTATTAGAACACGCAAAACTCGGGTAGCAATCTGCGAGCGAATTCTATCGTTTCATTGGAGAAAATTAGAGGAGCACACTTACCTCATCCCAACTCACTGTGCGTTTTCGTTTAGCCAGCTCGAATATCAAAGTTTCTGGAGAAATTCTATTAATCCTAGACACTAGAATGAGGAGTTACATCTGTCATTCGAACGATCACGAGACAAACATCCATTGCATTACGTTCCTTTATTTATTATTACTAAAATAATCGTCGTCGGAACGCGTATTAAGAGTACAGCTCTTATTCGTGTGTTTTCACAAGTAACTTCAACAACGATCGCCGGTATCGGACGCGGTGAGTATCGGTAATTTTACGTTAACAAAAATGCGGTATAATTACTTCGGAAATCTCCTAAATGAACCTGCATGAGATTTCTGTCCGTTTGCCTCTATTAAAGACCAATTTATGACGAACGATTTACGCTTCCTAACGATTGACGAGGGACCCATAGAACTACCGGTGTCCGGCGAACAATCGGACACGTTACTTACTGGCCACGATACCAGACGCCACTGTCTACATGGAAGGTCACTGTTTCCTGCTATTAGCCGGCAAACTCGATCGGAAAGTCAAGCGATGATGTACGCGGCTCATATAATAAGCTGATATACCAACCGCGACTACCAACGAGCCGCCGCAGACGTAAATCGCGACGGAAGGCAGCCAGCGAGTCGTCAAGAGGATTGCATTTGCATGCAGCGTAACGCGGTCCTGTAGAAAGTGAAATGGTAATCGCCATTGGTTTGGTCTCGCGGCAGAAGAGGCTTCAACGAGCCACGTACGACTACGTCAATCATTGAAAAGTATACCGAGCTTATTATTAGACGTACAATTCAATTTGCATAATGGGTACTTGAATAACAACCGCCTGTGTATTCGACCAATGATCGCATGAACTTTCAGATGAAATAATTGGGCTCATCTTCGCGTAGAATAATGGTTTGCATCGGATCCCCAGAAAAGTTATTACGTGACCTTGGGACGGTTTAGATGCCTCATACTTTCAGTACGATTTTCTAAACTGTAGAACTCTGTCGACCGTTCGATATTTTTTTATCGGCGTAATAACTTGACGCGATGTTCACATGATTCAGAAATTTTTATTACAAAATAATTACAACTGTGGTACATCTTTCAAACATACTATTGATGCATTAATTATTAAAATATACATACACGCGCTTTCAAGTTAATGCATATAGTACTGTAAAAAATACTCTATACAATACAAAAAATTAATCCATTGTAAATCGTAGTGAAAATATGAAGATTATCACATCAGTATTGCATTACAAGATATACAAGTAATACTTTTATAATATTTCTCTCTAAATAAAACTTTTTAGAACTATTATATAGACAAATTTTTCTTTAATTCATTAACTCTTCATTATTTCTTACCCTGCATCACATTTTCTCTTGAAATTGTAATTAAAATTGCAAAATTTTGAAAAATGCGTCACTATATTATCACTATTGCTTGAAGTTTGTATGAAATGATAACATACTATGTTGAGGAATGTGATTAGACCTTTATCTTTATAGAGATAATTTGCCGCCGTTTTCAACGTCAGTTATAAGTACGTAATTTAGATATCAAATCTTTTATACACGAAGCCAAAATTTCTAAAATACGCAACAAATTTCATTAAAGTATAGTACTCGTAAGCGGCGCAATTTAGACTAGGACCTTTTCTCCTTTCTTGTTAGTCCATCTTTTCTTGGCTATTAGATTTTGCTTTCGATTTTGACGGAAATATTACGAACAATGACAATTGTGCCAAGGAAAGGAGAAAACCGATAACGTTCTGAAACTTTTAAAACATAAAACATTAGTGTATAACAAATACATGGGGATATGTTATCTATTTACACAATCAACTGGTTACTTACGATAACGAATGAATTATTAATTATAATTCCATATAATAGCCACTGGAAAGTAACAAGTGTTCCCATAAAAATGATAGGAAACGGAAGCATATCTGTATTTTTGGTTTTTATTATCTCTCCCTGATAGAAAGAGAACAGAAACATACGATAATAATTTGTACCATGCAATTATGAATTATGTGTATGTGGAAAACTTTCAAAACTTACAAGATGGAAAAGCGGAGACATGATTAAGAGAAGCAATAATGCCGTCACGATTATACCAAATCGGAATTCGATCTTCTCAGAGCTTTCCACTTGAGCGTATGCAAGGAAGACTGCAACAAAGGCTGTAGCCTTGCCTATTAAAGCAAGCGTGTCCTTCTAAAAGTTTGTAAAATTCAGGATAAAATGTATCAGCAATTTCCGTTCTGCGATTTCTATTATCTCTGTATGAGATCTTTATTAATTTATTAACGTGAATTTGAATATGTTAATTATATTGAGATTAATTTTTACCAAATGAATCTCACTGCTGTATAAAAAACACTTTCCTAATGTTTGAATGCCTATGAATATTGATGGATAATTTACTCTATACAGACCACAAAAGGATATAATAGATAAGAAAGAATGTAGTTAGGAAGGACGTAGATAAGACAGAAAAACGTCGCATCATAAATGCAAGTAAGCAAGCGTCTTATACATTATCGGACGCGACCGTATAAAGTACGGAGACCAACAATTATGAGATACAACAGGCTTACAAAAATTTATGTAATAAAGGTAGATACTTGAGTTATCAACTGCAATACTATGAACGAGTATCTGAATTACCTCGCGTAATACGATAGCCATGCTCATAATACAATAAGTAAGAATAACAGCATATAAAGCACTGTATAGAATATTTACATTCACTATGACGTTAAATAACTTAAATTGTAATATAATGTTTAAAAAAACATAATTTGTAATAAATTGCGATATAACGTTAAATAACTAAGACTATAATACTTAACAAAATTAATTGTCCAAAATAAATAAAATATATCTAAAACATATCTGCAGTGACCTGCTTCAAAACAATACACACTTGTTCAATGTGAAATAGTAAGATTGAAATATATCTCATTGTTCAAATTTCCTTCTGAATTTTTTATCACATTCAATTTTGAAACTTATATTATGTACAGTAAGTTATACTTCTTACATTGAAAATTTATTTCAAAAATATCAGAAGCAAACGTTAATCAGAAGCAACAGCATGCATGATATTGTATAAATAAGAACTCATACCGTCTGGGATGAGTAATAGTAATACACAGCCATATATGCTGCATTTGCAAGTAATCCAAAAACATTGACATTAACCATTGCAGGATCTTTTACAATGAATGCATATTGAAGCATCAAAGTGCACCTATAAAAAAAGTTTAATTGACTATGCATACTCCAAATATATCACATTAGATAACTATAGACTTTACTTGGCAATTACAGCACAGTTAGTTAAAATTATAGAACAAAAAGTTTTTCCACTTACATTCCTATACCTCCCAAAAATGGCATTGGATCAAAACCCTTTGATGATCCTTTCTGGTAAATATCCTTGCATATTAATCTATAATTAAACAATAAAAAAAGTTAATTCATTTGTATTGATAGTTTTCAATAATAGAATTCTAATAATAGAAACAAAACTGGAAATTTTAAAATATACATAGATTCATATATGTATGTTAATGTATACCATGCTCCAAAATTAGTAGATAAAAAATTCAAAATGCATAATGCTATTTACAGTTCAGAAGATAATATTATCTTCTCTTATTTTATCATTTGTAATCAAAATAAAGTAAATTTTTATTGCATATCATTTACTGATTTTGCACATAAATGTCAGTATGTCATATCTCATATTCCGTAACTCATTAATTTATAACTTAAGTTACAAAACTTATTTGGTATAGATATTTTCATGAATGAAACAGTGCGCAAGAATTCAAGAGCAAGTTAGTTTTTTTAGATGCAATGCCATTTTTTTTTTATTGTCGCCAATTTTTTAATAAAATGGAAGATTGTCAAATAACTGTATTATGGAATAGGACATAACATTATGTGATTATGCATGTTTATAGTGCGAAATTTGGACGCTGTATACATTTGACATTTGATCGAAAACATAATTAATTATTTAAAAGTAAATCAACTCACGTGCCAGATAACATGTGGCCAATAGTAGTAATCGAGGCACATGTTGCCACGATTTCCTTATAATCCTCTAAACCCATTGTGTTCTAACAATTGTTATTCTCTACAATTGTAGAATCACTTCGCCGACTGGTTACCACAGTTTTCTCAAGTGTTCTGCACACTCCCGGCATAAATGAGTAGATTAGAAGGATGACGAGGGTATGGATGTAGTTATGCAATATGTTTTGTACAATGTAGTTGTCAAGATAAGCTATGTGTGTGTACAGTGTACACAGAGTCTAAAATGCTAACGTGTCGCCCCGTTGTGGCGCGGAGGCACACTACCATACTTGCCGACACGATGGGTTCTTCTTACATTCGCTGCGGGAAGTATGACAGCTTTTTTTTTTCATTTGTTCAAGGTCAACCGATTTCGATGAAAATTTCCATACGCAAATGGGCTATTAGAATCTACAAAATGCATCTCTTAAATGTTCATTGCAGGCTCAGATAAAAAAGTTGAAAAAAAATCATTTCTTAATTTTTGTCATAATCCCAACTAATTGCAACCTAACTAATTTCTTTTTACTTATTCTCTAGTAGACTAGTCGGACTAACATCTCAAAAAAATCAAGTGATTTAGACTAATTTAAAAAAAGTTATTCCGTTTGAAAAGCTATCAAAATACTTTCCGCAGTGTGCGTAATTCTTGTTTTAGATATACCGCCCTAGGCTATAGCCTATTTAGACTATACCTAAAGCCGCCTCTAAATCTAGCTTTGTTTTAATATTAATATATTCTCATCAGATAATACCGTAGAATTAACAAATGTAAATCGTCAGTACTTAAAAATGAATTTAAAATAAAAGGAAAGAATTATGTAATCATGACATGCACATATTTTAACAATACGAATAAATCCTTCAATTTGATTAAACATAGTAAAAACATCGTGACAATATGTTCAAAATTCGTTTTTATATATAATAAAAACATGTTACCGTTACATTATCGACATTAATTATTCGCATTATTGTAAGGCAATATTAAGCTCTGCATTACGTAACATTAGTCTGCAGATCGTTGAAAACAGCATTTTAAGGTAACTTCACGTGCTTCCGGTATATTGAACCAACCGGGCTAACACAGTGGTTCAGAAACAATAGGGGTATAAAATAATTTTGGTTTAAGTATATTATCATAAAAAAGATAGAATTACTTTAGAGTGTAAATATGGATTCCTTATCGTCTTTATCATCTGGCTCATTAACAAGTTCCCAACGAGATGAACTTATGGATCAAATTAAACAACAAATCGCTGTTGCAAACGCACAGGAGTTACTTACGGTACGATTACACAAGTCCATATTATTTTTTACTTTTGCGAACGTAAGATGAATGACTGGCGCGGATTTGATCTCATATTTTTAGAAAATGACAGAGAAATGCTTCAAAAAGTGTATAAACAAGCCAGGTACGTCGCTGGATAGCTCCGAACAGGTAACATCTTTTATTTTGTAAAATATAACCTTAAAAATGGTTAAATATTGATAAAAAAGTAATAATTTTTAAATCGACTGATTTTTCATTCTTCCTGCTATAGACCAACATTTATGGTGACTCCAAAACGTAGTACGCAAATCGTTTTGTAATATAATTTTAATCTAAAACGTTTACTTTTTTTCATTAATATTTCATATAATTTAGTTTACGAACTATAAAGTATATTTTACGAAATATTAATAAAGAAATGACATATTTGAAATAGATTTAAAATATTTGTACATTTATTTTTATGTACAATGACACATATTATGTGATTATTTATAAAGTTTCATCACTATAAATGTCTGAAAAGTAGTTATATACACATGTCTTATAAATATTTATATAAAAAAGAAAAATATATAAGAACAATATTATAATATTAAGTCTGCTATAAAAGTTGGTTTCAGACTATTATTTCTTAAACATTAATAAGAAACTTATAAGATATCTTTGTATATAATTAAAATCATGTTACAATATTATATGCAAATTTAGTAAATATATAGATTAAGATACACCCCACTGATTTTGGTCATTTTTAAATATATTGTCGGGATATGATATTGAACAACTTCTGCCTTTGTAAAAAAGTGCTACTAAGTAAAAGTTTGCTTGTTATATAGCTGGCTTCCTGACAGGTATGTGGAAAAACAAACAAGCAATAGTCCCACACTGATCTATAGTATAATAGATTTTTTGCAAATATCTCGGAAACTTAAGAAGAACAATATTTGTTACAAAAGAAGTTATTTAGTGTCATGCCTGTAATTACATATTTGAAAATTATCAAAATTGGTTATAGTGAGTCCTAATCTATATAACTACTGTAAATTTTTCTTCTTGTGAGTATCAAATCATTTTATTCATTTTGTTTTATTTACAGAAATGTGTAGCAATGTGTATGGATCGATATATGGATGCGTTTAATCTTGTATCAAAAGCATATAGTGAACGACTACAAAGAGAGCGTAATAGAATGTAAAAATAAAATTTTTTGAATAAATTGTTTTCTTATTGTACATCTAGTAGTTTACTAAACAGTAGTAGGTATATGTTAACTATTTTCCAAGCATTATCACCAACAAGTGTTACCATTGTATAGTATCACCAATACAATGTATATTTATTATAAATACTTACAGAGTAAATTGTTGAAAATTAATCATAAATATTAGACAAGTTTGTACATAAAGGTATGAATTCTATTTAATTGCAACTGCCGAATAGATTCTTGTATTTGTACATTTCTGTACACGCCTAGAATATTAAAAATTTTAATAGTGTAATTAATAATCACACTGTTATGTGCATTTATAGAGCATTGACGTAATGTAATAAATGAAAATTGAATAAAAATATAATTTTTAACATTTTGTACATTATATTTCCATGTAATATTAAATTGAATAAATGTTGTTTAATTTACCAGTTGCAATGTAACAATTAAGGGGCCTATAGTTTGTAAAAAAAAAATTATTTAGTAAAAATTAGAATTGCGTAATGAATAAATCACCGAAATGATTTTGAATACTTACATGAGTTCAGAATAAAGATAAAGCAGTTACAGGGTAATTACAAAAAATGTACACCATTTGCAAAAGAGAAAAATCTTTATAAAATAAATAACATATACATGAATATCATTACATCGTACTTCAAAATCATAAATAAGTAACTTAGGTGTTTTGTAAATCCCACAATTCCATAGTATGTATTTGCATTGTTTATTATTCATACACACTAAAAGGCACAATATAGCTACCAATATTTCAACGTGGTTACAGATGTAATTACCTAAGACTGTATGAAAAAATATTGTGAATAATTCATTAATACTTCATCTGCTTAATTTGATAGTATAAATTAGCAAATAACAATAATTACAACTATTTCGTATCAGTGTTTGCAGGATCTATGATTAATTTGCATACAGTGCATTAAATACCATTATCATATATACAGATTAATACAGTTACTTTTCATAACATAACAAATTGATATCTTTACTCATTTATAATATTTTTTTCTATCAAAAAACTGCTTTAAAGATGTATGTAGAAAAAAAGTAATATATTTTTTTTCTTGGAACATATACTTCCAAACTTTTTTGTACTGCATTCTCCTACATGTGTGATGTATAAAATGAAATGTAATGTACGCTACACATACATTTTATAGATTTTTGAAAATATAGACATATAACAAGACTTTTGAGTTATTTTGTATATGTACTAGAATAGGTGAAATCTATTCCTCTGTTAAGTATAAAGAACAATTGGAAGTAAATGATGACATCTCAGAGAATTAACAAAGTAGCATGCTATAACATGGTGGCAGACAATGCACAAAATTTAGAAGTTAGTAATGTAAAAAATCAAAGTGTTATTGACATGTAATCATCTAATATTTTAAGTAATGTTGATTATAGGAAAGTAATGTAATATGATAAAAAAATTTGATGAACAGAGAATAAATGTAATTATCTTGAGTTTCGTTAAATAGACACATTAATGAAATATAAGAATGTATCTGAGAAATAAGCAATCTATTAAAAAATGAATCTAAGAATAAACCATTACTAAGAACTTCTGCTGTGCTGTTAAAAAATAAATCACAAATATTAAGGTCACGGATGTGTAAAAGTAACATCATCTATGTTTTATTAATTTTTTTAAGCCAAGGAGCCTGCAACCATGTTAAATTCTTTCCCAATTAAATCAGAATCAGAAATAACACAGGACATAAAGTGATATCAGTGTATCAAACATTTCTTTTTACGTGATGGTAACAAATATATTGCTGATACTAAGCAAATGTAAAATTGTTATAAACCTGTAACAAAGTGTTCATATGTGCTAAAATGCGAGTAGACTACATAACTATAAGTCAATCATTTTTAAAATTAATTGAAACTACATAAATATAAAAATGTTTGTATATCCTGTAATACAAATGTTTATAGAAACAATTCTTAATTTTATAAGAATGAAAAATAAAATTTCAACATATTGTGTAATTATAAAATATTTCTTACATTACACACACACTTGCTCTCTTTCTCGCGTCCGCTTTCTCGTTCTTATATTCTATAGTGAAAAATACTTATGCTGTAAATTTGCTTACTAATTCTAACAATACAACAAAAGTGTAATAATCTTCATAACAATGGAATGTATTTATGCTTTACGTCTATAGTGTAGGAATGTTCAGTGTCGTCCTGAAATTGTGTTTATAAAATTATGTTATATTGATTTTAAAATGTAACCACGTTGATTGGTCAGGAACACACCTGCTTTAATATTATACATAGAGATAAAAGACGATTCAAACCAAGTGATTTCATTGCTCTACATATACTCTGAATAATGCAGAAACAAGTGAATGTATCGTTTTGTTACTTCAATAATAAATTTTTATAAACATGTACTGAAGATATGAAAACAGCTATCAACTTTTTTATTTGTAGCTAATAAAGGAATAAACACGAAAAATATGTAAAATAAGAAACTCAACTACTAGCAATACTAAGAAGAAAGTATCATGTCAGCTAAGTAATTGATTTCAATTATATTTCTTATTGTGAATTTATATAAAAATAAACAAATACATATTCAAATGTTTATGTAAGTGCGTACTGTTTACAATGATGTCTAATGTTAAAGTCTTAATGTATCAATGACTTACTTATGCAATTTAACTAATAAAAGATGTATGTATAATTGGTACTTCTCCACTTTAAATTATAACTGTTCCCCTAAGTAACACGTTAATAAATATTCTTTTAAAAAACACTTATTCACACAAATGCTTAAATATGTGTTTGTTTTTTGGTAGGTGAATCTCATGACAAAAAATTTCATTGAAATCAATGACCCAACTGATGCAGTTTCTTCTTAAAAGTAAATATGTCACATTGTATTATACGTAACATTGCTATAGTGAAATTACATTCAATAATTATTTCCTAATTAAATTGTATATGAAATGTTTTAGTTATAAATGTTATACTTTTAGTCTTAAATAGGATTAGTCTTGTGCAGATGGAATTGTAAGTTGCATTAAAAGATTCTGAAATCTCTTTGTTTGAATCAATTGTAGTACTTAATATTGATAATCTCAGAGTAGTTGTGTGCTACTAAAAAATTTTGTGAAGAAAGCAGGCTGTACATTTTTACAAACAGATTTTGATTTGTCAAGCATTCTGTTGATCCACCATGAATTGTACTTAGTTATTGCATCTTATTTGCGGCATAGTATATTAATACGAATATTTTTATCAAGGTATTGGATTGCCCAAAAATTTAGTTTCTTAGTCTAAAGTTTCTATAATAATTGAGATATTAAAAATTAGGGATGCAAAGAAACACATAAGCTCCTAATTTCCATAAAATAACTTCAATTTTTATAAATAATTATTTCAGTTTCACGTATTTAGCACCATTACCTTTCAAAAAAATAATTTGATTTATTTTTAGGCAATCCATTTTTAGACGGATAATTTATCAATATTGCTATCGATACTACACCAGTATCTTCAGTTAAGTGAGGTAATTAATGACATTCAGTCATAAAATCAGACAAGAATTATTCTGGTAAACACAACAAAAATATTACAAAGTTTTTTTAGAGAGACATAACTAAGTATCCAACAATCATTAATGTAGCTGATTACTTTCCACTTCTTAAAGTATTTTAACATTCAGATAATTGGCTTTAAGAATAATAATACTAGACATATTTACAGAATAACGTAGAAGGCAGCTTGTCTGAAAATCCAATTAAAAGTCTTAGTATTACAATTCTAATTCAATTCACAATGTATCACAATTTTTAAAACAAAAACATTTCACATTCTGATTTTGACTATTTAATGTATCAAATTGAATTAAATGATGATTCGCAATTTTTGTATCAATGCAATTTTCTAATTGCAAGTATTCTTTACTGGGTTATAGTGGTATAGATATGCTAACAACACTTGTTATACAAGTCTATTGGAACTTTCAAATGATTTCTGTTTTCAATTCTTAGATTTACACGAAATATAATTTTACATCTTATTGCAGTAGCAACAAAAGGCATTGGCAGTTTCATTGGTTTTCCCACGTGTAATTCATTTTAATAATATAGTTTATGTCTTTTTTCGTAAATAGCTAAAATATTTTAGTATTCATTTTATAACAAATTCAGAATATTCGTTCAAAAGTTGTCATTTTTAAATATTGCTAGAATATATCAAATACGAATTTATGATTTGTAGAAAAATATGTTTCTATTGAGAAATATCTATAAAATACAGAAAATGTAACACTTCTGGATATAGATTCAGACATTTCCCTTCTACGTTTTTTGTAGAAAAACTTATAAGTATTGAGCCATAAATGGCAGTGCCATGTCAAAAACCAAAATAATTCTGCAAGTTTGTGATCCACCATAATCTGCATTAACATATTTAATATCCCAATGTAGGATATCACGTATGAATATTATAAAAAAAATAGCGTCTTGAAATACTTGCAGGACATAAAAGCTGTACTTGCTTTTTTCAATTATAATTCTTTTGCGCAATTAGCAGTAATACCCGTTGTAAAATTTGATATATTTTTATCCATATTTATGTCTTCAAGCTAAAAAAGAATTATAAGTGGAATATTCAAACTATATAAGAAAATTGTGTTACTTAGTGGCATGTATTAAACAAAAAGACCTTTGATTCACGTTGTATTTACTTACACATGAAGTACTGCTTAATACGTCATCAATTTCCTCAATTTCTTCACTTATTTCTTCACTATGCACACTTTGAGTTTTATCTTGTTTTTTTGTTTGTGATTTTATTGGGCTATTCAATTTTTCAGGTTCTTTGGTAGGGCTTTGATCATAAGCACTACCGGATGCAGATGAAATGAAATCTTCTTCGTAATTATCAACACCATGTGTTCCTGAAAAGATTATTTGAACCGAATGTGTTATTAGATGTGAAAGTCTATAGTTATACTGTAGATGATTATGCAAATGTGCTAAATATAATTACTCAAGAATATTAGAAGAATATTAGATATAATTTTCTATTTTTGAAATTTTATTTCTACAAATATAAATTTGCACAGACATCTACACTCCATAAATGTTTAACATATATCAACATACCAAGTCCAATATCCATCAATTCTTTCAGATCATTAATATTAGTCTTTTTACCATTTAATGGTGGGAGATCACTAAGTATAGAATGAGATTTCTTATCTAAAGATGGTAAATCTTGTAAAAAGGATTCACTATTATGTATAGTATTGATATTTTCTCTTTTTCCATCAACAATAATTTCTTCAAAGTATACAGTTTTCCCAAAACTATTTCCAGTATTAACTGACTTTTTATTTTGTACGTTATTTGCTATTTGTAAATCCAAGCTATTTATATTATTTTGCTTACTTATATCTTCATTTTGATTTGTTTGCAGTTCAGTAACTATAGATTCATCAAACTTAATTAAAGGCTCGGTTTTATTTAGTAAATTTGTTTGGATGGTTGCATCTACTTCAGTCTCCTCTGTCATGTGATTCATCACCGTAGTTGTGCCATTCGGACTTACAGAGAGTGTATCAAAATGCATATTATTGTTCCCTGTGCTATCAATTCCATTGTCTTTTTCTGAGTCTTCAGAAACAATATTTTTCCTGAGAGAATTATTTTGTTTTTCAAAATTTGATCGATCTATTGAAATATCATCAAAAGACATTTCTTTACTCTTGTTATCATTTATTGTCATATTTATTGGAAGTTTTGGGCTTTGTTGTGAAACACTCTCCAGTTTACCCGAAATATCATTATTATTGGATAAAGATGCTGTTTCTTTATTTAATACCTTCGGAATGGAAATTTCAAATGTTGCATTAGCAACATTTGTGTCATTTTCATTGGTTTTATTAAACCTGCTGTTATTAGTTTCATTCTGTAATAACAATTATATTGTTTAATTATTTAATATTTTAAATACAGTATGAATTAAAATATTGTGATATAAATACCTTCTGTGTGTTATTGAAGGCACTAATCATGCTATTTTTTAAAATTTCACCAAGTAATGGTTCATTTGATTCAATACCTAATTCTTCACATAATTTATTTCTTCCAACATAATTATATTCTTTTCCAAAGTACGTCTCTGGATCATATACAGATATTGTATAATCAAGACCAAAATATTCTAGGAACTCCCTAACCAAGGAAAACAATAATTTTCCTTCTGAATTAGCCAGGTACTGTTTTACAGTTTTATTGAGAAGTGGTTCTGGATTCTAAAATATTAAATTAGTGAAAATATTGTGACTTAAAGATTGTGAAATTTGAAAAATAAATTTTCATTAGTGTTTACAATGGAAAAGGCCTACTATATTAAATTACAAATAAATAAAATTCTTTTCTTATATTGCTTCAATTTATTATTAACCCTATGTTATTAATAATACTATATTATAAACTATGATTTTAATATCAGTTAACGAAAGTAAACATATAATAAATTTTTTTATAAGTTCTGACAAGAAAATTCAAAGAAGATTTCTTAAAACATATTACAGAAAATTTTGACATACCATTACTGATTCTTGTTCTTCTAAAGCTAAGAACACACTTGCTCTCAGTTCTGCCTATAACATTATAAAAGACTTTAAAGAAAGTATTACAGTAAAAATTTGAAAAATTTTATCGAGTTCTTTGACACAATATACATAACCTAGAAAAAAGGCGTGATTTTTATAATTTCGTTTTAGCCTACCCGCACTTTCGCAAGAACACCATTATTCTCAAGGGTTTGCACCACCAAATCCCGTAATTCTGTATCTTCCTCCATGGAAATGTTTCCGTCTATCATGATTATAAATAAAAATTACTCCCGCAAACACTCAAGAAATGTAAATATTTACGCTTTCCATCGCGTGTCTTCTTTTCACAGATGTTTACCTAGAGATTATTTTTTCCCTGCCTAGGGAGTTTAAACTCAACTTTGAGAAAGTTGAAAGTTGTATGTATTCTTTTTTATATGTGTAAGAATGTATTCTCGTGTTCTTTCTTCGATTATGTGAAAGTGTGTATAAAACTAAAATAGAGCTTATTACACAATAGTTGCTTCAGAATACAAAACGTAAAGTAAGTGATCAAATTTAATACTTTGTTCGAATATATTACAATATGTCAGTATTACCAATATACTTTAGTTTTTAATTATTGTTTTATTTATGTAAAAATTAAGTAGAAAAAAAATAAACAACGAAATCTATTCTAGTTGATTATTTTTGTAAATAATTTATGTAAATAATTATGTTACTTTCTATACTGACATATTTTAAAAAACCGGAAGTAACATAGTCATTCGAATGTAACGAACGTTTCGAAAGTTCAAATTTCACATTTTAATTGTACATATATACATACGTAGTATGTATAAATAATGACCTACTGCATTTCTAATTTTAAATACATAAACGTCATAAGTAATATTTTTATTAGATATTTATTTATTTTAACATTTTATCGAAATCAAAATTCGAATAACAATAAAATTCATTTCCAAGATTATTTTGATGGTGAGGTATAAAATTACAAATTCTAACATCCATTAGCTTTTCTGCTAATTCTGCCATAACAGCACCTGGTAACAAAAAGTAGTAAATCAATTTTAAATAAGAAATAAGAAATAATCACTTACCTGTACAAAGAACAATATTCTTCTTTGCTAAGAATTTGATTGTGAGTGCAGTTTTTGTTAAGCATTCATCAGAAAGAAATGGTGGATCAGCTATGACCAAGTCATAATAACCTGCTAGATTTCTTGTTAAGTCCAAGGGAAATTTATAATTATAAGGAACGTAGTCAGAACCAAATACTTTGAAGCGTTCATCATACTCAAAAAGTGTTACTGTTAACAAAAAATTTGCTAAATAATATTAAAAGTCATATCATACAAGTCAAAGATATATTTCTAATGAATTTATACCTTGTCGTAAGCCGCAGTTCTTTTTTAATTTATTGTAAAGTGTAGGGCATGAAATTAGAGCAATCTTTCCATCAGGATCTGTAGAATTTATAGCACCTTTGACAAGAGTGTCTGAAGTGTACTCATCATACCAAAATTGACTCAATTGCTATCAATATTAAAGATTCAGATTATACTGATAATATTAATTTGTTTATTGTTATTAATATCTTCTAATGTAGCTAAGATAACATAGCTATTGAGATATAGTAAAAGTTAACTTACCCAGTTTTCATCAAAACAAATATCTAGACTTTGGTTTTCTGAAATGCACTTTAATTCATTTTCCCTCTCTTCCTTTTCTTTAAGAAATTCATTTAAAGCAGCAAGTGTTGTGGGACACAATTGTAAATCATCGTCATCATCACTGTTGCTCATTTTTCATATGATTTTTTTACACGCATATATATCTTATTAATAAAAAATATTAAATTTTATTGATATGATTGACTGAACAAATCGTTTATATATTATATTTGAATTGGCCAATTATTACTTTTATAATACCTGCAATAATATATACATATGCATAAATTGTATAAAGATAAATTTGTTAATTTCATGGCAGCATAATTAATTTAAATTATGTTTTGTCAAATAAAAATCAAAATTTATTCATATACATAATGAATCAAAGAATAAAACAAAATGAGTCATTTTTTTAGATATTCTTATTGTATGCCGAATGTCTTAATCATTTCTTTTTTACGTACCAAACACATTCATTATGTATTTATAATTATGATTGTAACTTTACAGTAAATTAGCTGTTTACTGCTACTATATGTTATATCACGTGTATGGAATAATGTTGTATAATAAAATTTTTATACGTAGAATTAAAAATGTAGAAATCGGCCTTTCACAGAGAAGATTATAATGTACAGATTTATTACATATTATCTCTCCATGTCCCATGCCCACATAACCCCAATATATATTGTCCAATATTGTCTTAGGTTATCGTATTGTATCATATCAATACCAGAATTGATTTGCCGGTTCGAAAATCAAAAACAACTTTTAACTCATTTTTGAAGGAAAGAATAGTAATATGTCGGACAATATGATAAAAGTAGAAGATGATGTACAATTGTTCCAACTGATTGGGTTGAGTGAACAAAAGGCTAAAGAAACTTTAAAAAATAAACAAGTGTCTAATAATTTGAAACATGCAATAAGTCAGGTTAGTTAATTATTTAATACTTAAGAACACATTGTCTTACAGTGATGTAGAATTCATTATCATTTAAACGGATATACCTTCCATTTACTTAAATTTATTATGAATATATATTTTTATTAGATTCAAAAAGTACTATTTTTTATCATTGAGTCGTTGCTACATTCGGTTTTACCATATGTAATCAATAAATATGAAATTTATAGGCCTCTCAATATGGAAACATTACTCCAGAAGTTGGAGTTCTATTGTACCATCTTGCTTCAAAAATAAAGAAGCAAATTTCCTCTGAAATACCATTTGTTGTTAAATACATATCTGAGAATAAGTTACATACAATACAGAGTGTCAATGCAGCATTGGATTATCTACTTCATCATGTAGGAGAAGCACATAACATTTCAAAGTTTGAAGAAGAATGTGGCATAAGTATTGTAGTTACCCCTGAAGAAATTGAAACTGAAGTAGAAAAAGTTATAGAGGAACATAAATCAGAAATATTGGACAAGAGGTTTTCCTAATTATCTTAAAATATTAAAACCAACTTTAGTTGACATTTGAAAATACAAAATTATATATATTTACAGATATCATTTTAATATTGGTCCATTAATGCAGCGCGTTCGTAATAATTTAAAGTGGGCAGATGGAAAAGCTGTTAAGAATGAATTTGATGTTCAAATTCTTGTACTACTAGGGCCTAAAGTTGATCGTGATTTTGCTCCACCTCCTAAAACATTAAAACAAGCTAAGACAAAAAAACAAGAAAAGGAAAAAGGTAAGTTGCAAAGTTATGATTTATATGATTCATATTGTAAACAAAATTTTGTTTACAATATATATAATCAAATTATTATTGGTTTAAGTAATGTGATGTAGTGTAGTAGTTAATATTTTAATAACAAAGAATTAGACTATAGATACAAATTTTTTAAAAAACAACTTAATATTTTTTTTTATTTTGTAGAACAAGAAAGTATGGTGGCAGCAAATACAAAAATAGGTGCTCAAACAATAAGTGAATTAATGAAAACTAAAGTCCATTTCCATAAACCAGGAGAAAATTATAAGACTGAAGGATATGTTGTACTTCCAAACACACATAAGTTGTTGCAAGAGCACTTAAAAATAACAGGTGGTAAAGTAAGAACTAGGTTTCCACCAGAACCTAATGGAATTTTACATATTGGACATGCAAAAGCAATCAATATTAACTTTGGGTATATTTTATGTTTTAATATTTTTTATGCTCCATTTTTTTGTTTATTGTATCCAATAGAGACATTTTTTTATTGTAGGTATGCTGCAGCTCATGATGGTATATGTTTCTTACGTTATGATGATACAAATCCTGAAAAAGAAGAAGAAAAGTTTTTTGTTGGTATTCAAGAAATGGTAGAATGGCTTGGATATAAACCAGCTAAGATTACACATTCTTCTGACAACTTTCAACAGTTATACGAATGGGCTATTAAACTTATAAAGGGAGGTTTTGCATATGTGTGTCATCAATCTAGTGAGGAAATAAGAGGTTTTAATCCTCCTCCTAGTCCATGGCGGAACAGACCCATTTCAGAAAGTCTTCTACTCTTTCAAGTAATTACATTTTTAATTAATAATATACAGCGGAGACTACCTTCTCCAAACATTTATTTTTAAAATATTCTGGCAGCCAAGCATACTATTATCTAAGCATTGTTTTATTTAGATATGTCAACACTTAGTAGAGAAATTGAATAACACACTTAGATAACAGAATGTTCTGGTATCCGGATATTACAAAAATAAACCTTCGGTTAAGAGCGTCTCTACTGTACCAGTTAAAATCTTATTATTTTTCATGTAGGATATGAAAGATGGCTTACTTGAAGAAGGTGAAGCCACATTGCGTATGAAAGTGACACTAGAAGAAGGAAAACAAGATCCAGTTGCATATAGAATAAAATATATACCACATCATAAAACAGGAGATCAATGGTGTATTTATCCTACTTATGATTTCACCCATTGTTTGTGCGATAGTATAGAACATATCACGCATTCTCTCTGTACGAAAGAATTTCAATCACGAAGATCATCATATTATTGGCTTTGCAATGCCTTAGAGATTTATTGTCCTGTACAATGGGAATACGGCAGGTTGAATGTAAGCTATACAGTTGTTTCTAAAAGAAAAATTGCCAAATTAATTGAAGAAGGTTTCGTGTCTGACTGGGATGATCCTAGGTATTTTAATATTATGTACACAAAAATATAAAAGCTTAAGTTGTTGTATATTTTAAAATCATGATTCTGCTTTTTAGATTATTTACGTTAACAGCTCTTCGCAGGCGAGGGTTTCCTCCTGAAGCAATAAATAACTTCTGTGCACAAATGGGTGTAACAGGGGCTCAAGCAGTTGTTGATCCAGCTGTTCTAGAAGCATGTGTTAGAGATGTTTTAAATGTAACTGCAATTCGACACATGGCTGTTTTGGATCCTTTAAAAGTGACTATTAGCAATTTCCCACATGGAAACCCTATCAAATTGACTGTTCCCGACTTTCCTAATGAACCAGAGAAGGGACAACATAGTATTGTTTTTGATGAAGTAATCTATATTGAAGCATCTGATTTCCAAGAGGTACAATGAAGCTTTTACACAACAAGATAATAGGGAAAACATTAGCTATTGTAATTATTTTTGAAACGTTATTATAAATATTAATCTAGGAAGCATCAAAACACTTTCGACGATTAACTCCGAATCAGGTTGTTGGATTGAAACATGCAGGAGTAGTGCTAACAGTGAAAGAGATAGAAAGAGATAGTAGTGGCAACATCGTAAACATTATTGCTACACAAGAACCTGCTTCTAAAGACAATAAACCCAAGGCTTTTATACATTGGGTGTCAAATCCTACATTGGCATCTATTAGGTTGTACGAACGTTTGTAAGTAGATGGATTTATTTTCTTTTATTTCATAATAGTTATATAACGTACTGATAAATATTATTAAACGTTATAGACGTGAATTTATAATTCTCTTGCGTGTAGATATCCTCAGCTTTTGTAACACTTTTTTTACTAATATGTAAATTATTATTAGATTTAAACACAAAAATCCGGAAGATGTAAATGAAGTGCCAAACGGCTTTTTGAGCGATATTAATTCTAGCAGTAAAAAAGAAATTGTTGGATACATTGATGCAAGTTTGGCACAAATGGCGAAACCTTTAGATAAGTTCCAGTTTGAACGTATTGGCTTTTTCTCTGTTGATCCTGATACTACACCAGGAAAGGTAAAAATGTGCTGTGATACTTAGATATTTGTATCTTTATGAATGTGCTTTTTCTGTTTGCAGCTTGTTTTCAATAGAACCGTGGTATTGAAAGAAGATTCAAAAACTATGTAACCGAAATTAATTTACGAATATGCGGATAATTTAATTTAATATTGCTTTATTTCGATATTTTATTATAATTTACAATTTCAATAAAGTTTTATCAATAATATTTTCAGACAATATCCCGATAATGAGTATATATATTTAATTCATCATACAGTTCATCATGCAGGATTCATACGTAGGGATCATATACTTGATATTTATAAAAGCATCTTCACCTCCATATATCTCGAGCATTTCAAGTGTTTCCTGTATCATGTCAGCAGGGTTTTCTCCTCTTTGCTGGGAGTAATCAATCCCTTCCCCGAGGTTGACTAAAATATTAAATTCAATTATTATTATAGTGTAAATATGTCTCTACTGATTGGAAATTTTTACCGTTTCTATCTTTTAGCAAATTAAGAACTGGCAAGATTTGTCTAAAATATGGCACTAAAGCCTCTCCAACGCAATCTGCTGAACGTACAAGTTTTTGAAGAGCTCTCATTGTAATACAAATGATCTCTGGCATTTTTGTATTTAGAGCTTCTGCAATAAATGTATATATTTTATAATGTTAGAGTATATCATTTAAAAGATCGTCCAAAAAAGAAGAAATTACTTTTGATAGGAATTATTAATTGAGGTACAACTGGTAAAATCTTTGGACCTCCCTGTTCCAACATATCAGACATTCCCTGTTCTACTAAGAATTTATACGGTTCTTCAGTTTCTGTTAATCCGTCGAAAAATAATGGCAAGTAATGATGGAAATCTAAATTTTCGATTTCAACTTTCCAACAGAGTTTAGGTCCAAAGGAATCAGTTTCTAATGTAATTGGAAATACACCTTGTTCGTAGAATTTACGAAAAGTGGATGGTTTAGCTGGCTGCGGATTATACAAACCGCACCGTGGAGGTTTTGCAACTACAGTGTTTTCCTGAAAATTTTACTACTGAATGTTTTGATGAAAACTACATATGTACCTGCAATAACAAAATTGTAAAATCTTACTTGTAAAGCTTGAATCGTAAATGCAGGAACAATTCTCGGTTTCTTTTTTTTGTATCGGGGAATATCTTTCCGAATTTCATTCCAAAATTCTGTTTCATTTACCATTCCGATATTTTATTATAATATCCGATTATTAGGAATTTTTTCTTGAAGTAACACTTTTACGTCCAAACTGAAGTATGTAAAATTTTTACATCGAAATCGTATCACTTTGTTAAACGAGGTTTAAGACTGAAGAGAGTGAACGAGAGTTATATAAGGATACGACAAATATGGATTAAACATGTTTCCTAGCAACTAATATGCTACTTAATTAATCACAATGATACTATTGTATAAACTTATTTAAAAGTATATTTTTGCTTCTAAAAGTTAAATAAATTTAAGAAAAGCAAGAGAAAGTACTATATACGTAT
This sequence comes from Augochlorella aurata, assembly GCA_028455555.1. NCBI lineage: Eukaryota > Metazoa > Arthropoda > Insecta > Hymenoptera > Halictidae > Augochlorella > Augochlorella aurata. Next base: position 13,307,599 of record CM052148.1, on the reverse strand, counting down.
AAAAATTATTCGTTCGATTAGAATACATCTATCTTTTATATACATTAAATACTTCATTACAAATTACATAACAATTAATTTACATTTTAGATGTACTTTTGGTAATTTTTTTGTGGTACTGTGGATCGTCAAATATTAAATCCCTCTTCTGTGGCTCGTCCTTATCGGCTGTATTTTTATAATAAGGAAAATACTGTAATGAATATATTTGTAACTCCTAAGATTAAGTGAAGTAATACTTAAAAAAGTAAAATTCAAATTTTCGATAATTAAGTAGACTATTCGGAAATTAAAATAAATAAGTTTGAAAAGGATATTTATGAAGTAGTTTGAAGATTCCTGTTCCCACTGGAATTGGAATACCCATAATGATTGATTCAGACACACCGCAGATTACATCTTTTTGCCCGTAATAAGCTGCGTCAAATAGATGATCCGATGTTTTTTCAAACTGTTGATGAAATATTTATTAGTTCTTCTATTCGAGGTTGAAATGCATAAAACTATCATCATATTCATAAAATATATCTTACCGAAGCTAAATTTAAGACAGACTCTTTCATTTTTGCTAAACCTTGTCTTGTAATACCCAATACTTCTCCTCTGCTAGTCATTAAATCTGCAACAAGCATTGGATGTCGCCGATCGATACTCATTCCGTGGTTCTCCATTACTAATTTAATTTCTGTCATTATCGTTGCTCTTGCTGCCTCGATACCCAAAGTTTTGAAAACCTAGAACAGTGTATTATGTATACTACCTTAGTTATTTATGCTATTCTAAAAATGTTTTACTTAATATTTACTTCCAACGTATTATTCGATGTTGTTTTTCGCCCTAAAACACCATGAGTTGCTAGGACTTCACGCATGTTGTATCCTTCAACAAATAGTTTGTATTTCGTTTTACCACTTGAATCGTCATTATGAATGACAGCTCTAGAAACCGACGGTAAACCCTACAATGCATAGTAGAACAATAAGACATGTATATCTTTCAAATTTAAAAAAGATTTTTTGTTGATTTATTCTTTTTATTTACCTTCACAACGATGTTCGGAATTGTCTCTTTAAGATGAGTGAGAGCAGAATTTAAACTGTATTTAATTCTGCTGGGACTCACTGTGATAATTGAATCGCCTCTAACATCTACTGCTTTTGGATTCAGTCTTAACTTTGATGTACAGATTCTAAATAAGTAAAAGAAATGTGTTTGAAATATGCTTGTTTAAATAGCATTTTTAAGCATCATGATTCAAGTACTTACGAATAACGAATTGAGTGTACGTCTATTTCCAGTTTCAATAGTTTTATTCTGTCAACGTCTAATTTTATTAATAAAAAACAATCGTCCGGTAGGTATACTTCCTCAATGTATTCTGTTACTTCTCCCAAAGTAGTTTTTTCAATTCTTCCTTTTACTCTCCTAGCATATTCTGGATCACTATCATTTTCCTAATATACATACATAGAAAAAGAAAAAATACAGATCAATGTTTAATATATGGATACAAAAATGTATACTAAATATCGAACTTACTAAAGCTGCTGTAATAATGGGTGTGCTAATTCTGGGATTTGCGTTAATGATTTCTTTGATACGTGGTACACCTTGAGTAATGTTCATAGATGCTACACCAGCAAAGTGGAAAGTTTTTAAGGTCATTTGTGTGCCCGGTTCTCCAATACTTTGTGCAGCGAGTGCACCCACGGCAGTGCCTGGTTCAATCTTTGCTCTCATATATTTCTCTTTACAAGTGTGAATAAATTCTACTAATTGAGAAACAGTAAGTCGCTCGAGTTGCAAAATTACAGGTACATTAAGTGGAGCATTGTGTCGAAGGCGAGCTATTTTCCTTGCTACACTTTTTAGAAATGTGCTATAAAAATAGCATAAGATGTAACCACATAATTTCGGCATAACTACATTAAAATGATAAATTTGATAATAACGTTATACTTACGATAATTCCTGTTTGAATTCCTCACTGAGGCATTCATACTCATCGGAATTTAATAGTTCATTTGTAGCTTTTATTATACTAGGACCATCTAAAGGATTTTCATTCTTACACGGTGATTTAGCTCTGACATGATCTAATATTCTTTCGTAATCGACTGGACAATCTTTTCCTGTTATTAAGTAATTAGAATTAACTTAGATATATCTAAGTTTTGTTACGAAATATTTTGAAATATAATGTTTTCTAATTTAGAGTCTAGGTGAACGTTTATTAAAGTAATATTGAAATATATAAAAATAGATTCAAACCTTCCATGTAGGTGGGATCTAATGCATCTCCGCCATACAATATTTGTACAATATCTCCGACTGAGTTACGAACTGTCATATCATAATGAAGGCACAAATCTTCTAAACTTTTAACTAATCTTCGCTGCATGTAACCAGTTTCTGCAGTTTTAACTGCTGTATCTACGAGACCTTCTCTTCCACCCATTGTGTGAAAGAAAAATTCCGTTGGTGTTAAGCCAGAGTAGAATGAGTTTTCAACAAAACCTTTAGCTGCAGGAATTTTCGAATGTCGCTCGAAATGTGGCAGAGCTCTGTCTTCAAATCCGTTTGGTACTCTTTTACCACTAATAGCTTGTTGTCCTACACAAGCTAATTAATGCAAAAATAAGTTAAGTCATATGAAATTACATTAAATGTGAATAATATAAATGATTTTTATAAACACAATTATAATACATACCAATCATCTGTGAAATATTAATGAAACTGCCCTTACTACCAGATAAGGCCATAACTAATGGGCTGTTACTTGGATGAAGCTCTTTCAAACATGCTTTACCAGCGTGATCACGAATTACTGAAAGTTCCTTTAGTATCATTGCTTCTAAAGTTTCTTCTTCTGTACATCCAGGCTGACATACAAGCCGACCTTCTTCCATTTGATGAATGTACTCTGTACATTTAGAGTATCTAAATCGGAGTATAAATTATTAATGATATCAGTGTATAATGTTATTAATACACATTTCTTTTATTTATTCTCACCCTGCATTGAGAAGCTCATGCTTAGCTTTAAGTAGCCCCTGTCCTGGTGTAACATCACCAATGCCAATGGAAAAGCCACGATTCATAAGAAAGAAGCTAGCCATTCGTGCTAATCGCCACATAGCAGTTGTTGCAATATCTTCACCCCAATCACGCAGAAGAATGTAAAATATATTTTGTTTTGATCCTGAACCTAATGTTGACTTATCCATAGATCCAGCAATTAACTCTGAATTGCGAACAATGACATCTGCAATTTGCGGATTATTTTTTATTGTGTGAATGTATATATGTATTCAACAAGTTATACGTACATGAATCGTTCAAGCATAATTCGTTGTTCTTAGTGTAAGCTCTTCCTTTGGTTCTTAAATTAGCTTTGATATTGCAAGAGTTATTAGGTTTTAAAATTAAACTAAAAATTTGTTTTCCTGTCCACAACATGGTTGGTTTTACAATAGCAGGTTCAGGTAGATCAATAGACATAGAAAGATCATTTCCAGCTAGAAGACAACCAGCCAGTTGACTTGCTTGAGATTTGTTTAAAAACATATCCTTTTGAGTTAAAAGATATCCTCCAGTGATAAAGTCTTGCGTTGCTGCTATTAATAACTCTCCATTACGAGGTGTAACTAAATTTGATTTATTCTGATAGGAAATAAATAAAAATGTATATAACTACATTTACTGCATATACATATACGTAACAAATTCTGATGTAAAAAAAAATTGTACGCTACCCCCATTAAAACCAAAGCTTCTGCTCTTGCTTCTTCAGTTTGTGGTAAATGCAGATTCATTTCATCACCATCAAAATCGGCATTATATGGAGTGCATACACATTCATTGAATCTAAATGTCCGATGTTGTAGTACTTTTGCTTTGTGAGCCATGATACTTAATTTATGTAAAGATGGTTGTCGATTAAATAATACCACATCGTCGTCTCTAAGATGTCTTTCAACGATATCACCATACTATAATGATAATTAATGATAATTTAAAGTATAAAATTCTAAATTGTATAAGATTCAAAAGTCATTTATAAGACAATGTTACCTGTAAATCTTGGGCAATTTTGTGCCGATTACCATATTTTAAGTATTTCTTAAATTGAGTTTTTCCTTGCTGTATAAAATTTGCACCTGGATGTACATCTGGACCATTTTTTACTAATTTTCGCATTAATTCTATATTTGATGGATTTACTTTTTCTGGATATGTTAAAATCTTTGCAACATGGATAGGTACACCTACCTAAAGAAGAACGAGATCTTATCTTTATCTTTAAGGACGGAAAATAATATAGAAATCTAGTTGAAACTTACTTGTTCAATTCTGAGATTGGGATCTGGTGAAATGACAGTACGACTAGAGAAATCAACACGTTTACCAGATAAATTACCACGAAATCGACCCTGTTTTCCCTTTAATCGCTGAACCAATCCCCTACCAGATTTCTTTGGCTAAAATATTTTAATATGACATAAGTAATTTTGTTAGTAAATAAGTAAGCTACTTGATTTTCGTTTCCTGCAAAACTCACTTGCATGTTAAGTGGTATACCAGACATTTCACTATTTATATAAAGAGCACAATGTAACTGGAGAAATTCCCAGTCTTCACTGTACATTTGTACCTTGGCTCCACTCTGTCTATGTTTTTGAATAACATCATTGATAAAAACTATTTCTGATAATTTCATTGTTAGGTGATCTTCGGTTGTACCTGCTTTCAAATCTGATACAACACTGGGTCTAATACAAATTGGTGGCACTGGTATTCTTGTTAATATTAAATCTTTTGGTAATGCGCATTCTGGATTCATCATTAACAAAGGAATGTCACTTTCTGGTATTTTTTCCAGAATACTTTGAACCTTAAATCAAAATATTGTTACAATTATTGAGCTAAAGATATAAATTTTTAGATCTTGTGCAAATATTGTGCCTTTTGCAAAATTAGGCTTAAGTTTAATCTATAATTTGCTAACATAAACTTCACAAAAACACATTAAAGAATAATACAAACTCGATTGTATTTTAAAAATGAGAGCATATTTACCTCTAATGGATTGAGGACGTTAATTAACCCACTTTGAAGTACTGCTTCAAAGGCTTTATTATCCTTAAGCACATTATCATACTCTGCTAACTTTTCTTGAAGAACAGTATCTCCTTTCTTTTTTGCTTTATACTTCTCATGAACTATTTTAAGTAAACCAGCCTTTTTAACTGTTCCATTAAGGTCTCCACAATTTTGACAAACAGTAGTCTTTTTTGCCTTATCTAAAATTTGCTTACGTAAAGCTTTACGAGATAAATATCCTAAATTAGGATTTAAAGCTCTAGCTAGGAAACGTTTTTTATCAGCTTCAGATAGCATAACATAAGAACAATTCTGTAAATTCAAATATTATCATTAATGTTAGAATTAACATTAATTAATATAAATAAATGTGGAATTTGTTACATTACTTTACAAATTGATTGAAGAATCCCAATGATTGCTCTGAAGTAACCAACATGGAAAACTGGCAATTCTAAATCAATATAACCAAAATGTCCAATACATTCATTCAGTGTTTTACCACATGATACGCAATTTGTTGTATTGTTACAAGTACCCTGAAAATTAAAATTATAAAGGAGTATAATTTTATTATAACGGTTACAAAAAAAACTAAGAAATGTATTATTAACAATACCATTCTTCTATCAAGTACACCATATGGAACTGGAGTATGTTCCACATCCTGATTATATAAATTCTTTGCCACAACATGCATATGGGCCTGCCTTTCCATGTTGTGGCGACTATCAACTCCAAAGGATACATGGGAGCTAATAAGAATAAAAGTCATAGTTTAAAATGATACACAAAATATTGACAGTTATAAATATTAATGAAGCAGATTAAATTTCTGTTTCATGGTCTCATATAGAATTAAACAGTTCATAAAATCATCCAACACGAAAATCAAGAATAAGAAGCTTGCTTTGCTTTGTTTTTTCCATCTCATGCACTACATAGATGTATAAGGACATGGCATCAAAGATGACAATATTCATTGATATAAAAGTTCAAAACTATATTTTTTACTGGAAGATGCCAGGAATTACATATAAATAATTTTATAAAAGAATTTATAAAATTTTTGATGTAGTACATCATGAAAATTTTATTTTATTTTGTTAACAATAGAATATATATTAAAAAATAAGAAACAAAGTATTCGAAGCGGATTTCTATAATACATTAAAATAATATACGTACATTTTACGGGCTACGTCTGTTTCTCTAAATTGTTCTTTCACCATTGTGGAGGTTATATTTTATTCTTTGATATATAATATGTTATTCGATATTGCTTTATCAAAAAATGAAGCAATATGAACAATAATCAACTTTTAAACTATCATAGTGCATACACCGGTGTTTTTATATAAATTATTTAAACAATCAAAAGAATTCAGGGAATTCTTCTTCAAGCACGTGTTATTCCTCATTTGTGTTGCCATCTCGATGTGACAGTTGGTAAGTACAGCAATATGCTACAGTACAGTAATATATATCGGTCGCAGTGCGCTCCATTAGCGAGACTAGGATTAGAAATTTCTTTGATCTGATTAGCCGACGATTTACTGCTAAAACAGGTTTCACTGCCGATTGGATGCACAATAAAATAGTGGGGATAAAAAGGCGCAATATGGTGAGGTAGGAGTGGCTCAATATGGTGAAGCACCACTGTATTGAACTGGAAACATAAAAAGAGACAAAGATCCTCCCTCTCCCTCTCTTATGTATGTGATGTGTGTGTAGTACTTTGTGTAAATAAAAGTGGCAGTCACAAGAATACGTACAAGCACGTACAAATTTTCAGTCTTTCCTTTTATTAGTTTTCTGACATTAAATTGCTTTGAATCTTATATTATGTACTCCATTTTATACAAAGTACACATCTTAAATATGCTTCATTGTATTGGTGAATCAATAAATTGTTAATTTTAAAATCGCGTTCGATGTTGCTATTACGTATCATTGTGTAATACGCGTCACGTATGCTTACGTTAGTTTGTGCCATATAGTTCTAATCAGGATATATGTATTGTATTTTTATCTTGATATTTCTTTGTTAAAATATTGGCAATCCGTTTTAAGCATCCTGACAGGTTTCCGCAAACATTAAATATGCCCAGGGTAAGTTTATACCGTGTAATCGAATGTCACTAACAAGTTAGGTTAGGTAGTGACCGCGGTTCATACATTCAAAATTTTTGCTGATAGTTCAATTTTTATTTTTACCAAATTTAGCGATCTTTTCTCATATTTACAGGATATACGGTCTTATTTCCAAGGTACTAAGATTAATCCTAGTGTTACTTCAACAAAACCTACGAAAAGACGAATAATTTCATCCGATGAGGACGATGAAAAGATAAAAACTCCTACTAAACGATCCAAGGTTCCAAAACGTTTTCATTGTTGCATTATTTTAAAAATTTAGATTTTATATGTCGTGATTATATAAATTTTGTATTTTTATAGAAAGTAAAAATATTAGGGAAGAATCCAAAGAATTCAATTGACTCAGATGAAGAAGGAGAGCAGAAGAAAATAGTTTCTCCTGGTGATATTTTTGGTAAAAAACCAATAAACAGAAAAGAAGCTCCAAAAATACCGAAAAAATTGCAGAAAAAGGTGAATATTATTCAAACAATATACAGTGATACATAAATTTGTGAAAGATTCTGTGACCACAGCGTGCTCCGTTAGCGAAAATAGGAGTAGAAATTACTTTTCTCTGATTGGCTAATGATTTAATGCTAAGATAAGATTCACTGCGGATTGGATGTGCAGTAAAATGGTGGGAATACAAATGCTATCTTAAGAAGAAAACTGTCCAAGAATTAAGGTATCACTGTATCTTTTTTCTGAAAAAACAGTGATATAATTGGGGAATTTGAAATATTACATATGCTCTTATTTATATTTTATGAAAGTAAACTTTCAAATAACATTTTTTTTATGTATAATATTTATTTTTCAAATTATTATTTAATAGTTTATAATATATGATCAGACATATTTCTCTGATTTTCATAAATGGCACTTTTACACTTGTCTGAAAATAAAAAGTTATTATTAGTATGTGTCATTCCAGCAAAATCAGACACCTTTTTTAGTACTGTTTCAAAGTACAGTTCCATAATTTTCACACCTCAAATAACTTTGAAATTAGTAGTAGCTTTTTATTGTCATGTGTTGTCATTTTATTCGTAAAGGGTCTTCCTTTAGGTCTGTCACACATGATATCCATATGTTTGGGTTGTGATCGCTGTTGGTTAATCAACTGTGCCCTCACTGTTGGACCTTCAGTCAACAGTAATATGTCATTCTGTACAAGAATCTTTCTTAATTTTATAGGAAGCTAAAAGTCATAATGATACAAACTTTGAAGCAACTTTGAGTCAGTTAGATATATCTGATATTGAACAAAAATATTTAGAAGAAAGTACATCTAACAAAGGTATTAATATTTAATATGACGTGAGTAATATCTAAGGAAGTATAAAACTATTTTTCATTTTTTATAGACTCTATTCACGATGTATGTGAAGAAGATGATTTGCCTAAAAACAATAATGGAAATGAAGAAGAAAAGACAATACCATTTAAAAACAAAGATAAAACTGGAGAGGATAGTACACTTCAAAAATCGAATACAGACCTAAATAATAAAGACCATGAAGATAAAACTAAGAAACATTCAAATGTCAATATAAATGATTCTAAACTTAATAGTAAATCAATGCATGCAAAAAATACTTCCAAAGAAAAATCAAGTATTTATAAACTGGAAATAGAACAACCAAAGAAAAAGTCACCTAAAAAGGTAGAAGATGAATATGAAAAAAGAGCTGAAAAGAGAAAACAGCGTACTGCCATCTATCAACAATATCTTCAGAGAGGAGGAGCCAGGAATCCAGGTTCAAAAAAAATTCCAGAGGTATGTGCATGAACATTGATTTATGATTTATATAACTCACTTAGTATAGTATATCCATTTTTAATTAAGCTGTAATTTAATCATTTTGTAATAATAATAATGTTTTAGGGTGCTGAATACTGTCTTGCCGGATTAAGTTTCTTGATTACTGGTGTTTTGGATTCTCTAGAAAGAGAAGAAGCTGAAGAACTTATTAAAAAGTATGGTGGACGAGTTTTACATCAAGTTTCCAAGAAAACTGATTATGTTATAGTTGGTGATGACCCTGGTCCAGCAAAAATATCAAAGGTATTATTAATTATTAAAGTATTAAGTATTGATTCTTTACATAAACAAATTTTATGATCTATAATGTCATGTGTACATTTGTCGTTAGGCAAAGAATCTGAATGTAAAACAAATATCGGAGGATGATCTCTTAGAAATGATACGAACAAAAAAATCAGGCCAAGTTCAAGATGTAAAACAGTCTCGTACAAAATCAAAAGATAGAACGAAACAAAAATATAGTGATTCGGATAGTACGCCACCCTCATTACCTAAACGACCAAAAATTGAATTAAATCAAGAAATAGAAAAGTCAGAAAAATTACAATCGCCCCATAAAAACGGAAGTGGAGACAATGTTATAGAGAAGATGCAAAAGGAAGGATATACTGATGGAAAAGCAGAAAAGACCTCACCTAAAAAGTCATCACCTAAGAAGATATATGATAAAATAGATGATAAAAAAGAAGCGAAGGACGTTAAAGATCTACAAATGAGAACCAATTCATTACAGAATGTGAGATTTATTATTTAAGTATAAATTAAGCAGATAAATTTTATGAGATCTTATGCTTATATATATTTGCAGATTAATGGAGATGTACCAGTGCAGGCTTTGGTTGAAAAATATAGACCTAAATCTATGAAACAGATTTTGGGTCAGCAGGGAGACAAAAGCAATGCAAAAAAATTATATACGTGGTTAAATAACTGGCATAAAAATCAAAATGGTCAAGTAAAACATACTAAACCAAGTATGTTTTAATGTCTAAGTTACAATAATTTCATATTTTCTCTATATTTTGATTAATTTTACTTATACTAATAATAACATATTTTTATAGTGATGTATTTTTTTATTGCTGTTAGGTCCATGGGCGAAGAATGATGATGGAGGTTTTTTTAAAGCTGCTCTGTTATCTGGACCCCCTGGAATTGGAAAAACTACAACTGTTCAAGTTGTTTGTAATGAATTAGGTTTTGACCTCGTAGAGTTCAATGCATCTGACACTAGAAGCAAGAAACTTTTAAAAGAGAGCGTATCCGAACTTCTATCTAACACTTCATTAAAGGATTACTTCATAGGTACATATGCTCATAAATATATAGAAATGGTAATAATTACTTAATGTTAAGTAAGATTCTAACCTGTTATATATTATAGATACTAAATGCAAACCAACATCAAAACATGTGCTATTAATGGACGAGGTAGACGGTATGGCTGGTAATGAAGATCGCGGTGGTTTACAAGAATTGATTAGTTTAATAAAATCAACCGAAGTACCAGTTGTTTGTATTTGTAATGATCGAAATAATCCTAAGATGAGAACGCTTGCCAATTATGTTTTCGATCTCAGATTTCCAAAACCTAGATTAGAACAAATTAGGGTAAAACGTTTAAATATGAATATTTAGCTTGACTCTTCATAGTATATTTTTTCATTAAAAGTAATTTCTTATACAGGGAGCAATGAAAACTATATGCTTTAAAGAAAACATTAATATATCGACGGAAGATCTGGATCGCTTAATCGAGTCAACTAATCAAGATATACGACAAGTAATAAATCATTTATCTTTGTTTGTTGGAAAAACTGGTACTCAAGAAAAATCTGAGAAAAAGCACATCAACAAAGATCTAAAATTGGGGCCTTGGGAAGTTGTGAAAAAAGTATTTTCTGCTGAGGAACACAAACAAATGAGCATTCATGATAAAAGTGACCTATTTTTTCACGATTATAGCATAGCGCCATTGTTTGTACAAGAAAATTATTTAATAGTTGCACCACAAGGACCAAAGTATGTACAAAGTAGTATCTTTTTTTCTATTCAATCAGAATTAATCATATCTTAAATTTTATTTACTGTCTTATTTTTATACAGGAGTAAACTGTTAGAAAAAGTAGCCGAAACTTCTGAAAGTTTAGCGTTAGGAGATATAGTTGAAAAATCAATAAGAAGTAATGGATCTTGGTCTCTTTTGCCTATGCAAGCTTGTTATTCTTCTGTTATACCAGGAACTATAATGTCTGGTCATGTTCCTGGTCAAATTAATTTCCCAGCTTGGCTTGGGCGTAACTCGAAAGCTGGTAAATTTGATAGGTATATACATATAATATGTACATACTTTTAATACAATACACTTCTTATATCATTTATGTAACGTTTTAATTATATTGTAGATTAATGCAAGAGATAACTGTGCATACACGGTTAGCTACCGGTGCAAGCAAAGATGCTATAATTTTGGATTATATTAAACCTCTTAGAGATGCTATTGTTAGACCATTGGTAGTTGATTCCAGTGAAGGGGTAAATGCAGCAATAGATGTTATGAATCATTATCACCTACTCAGGTTAATTTTATTTGTGGATAAAAATAATACGAATGTATCTAAAGAAAAACTCGATTTTTAAAATATTTGTATCTTTGGTGTTATTAGGGAGGATTTAGATTCTTTGATAGAAACTTCTTTGTGGCCAGGTGATCGTGATCCTATGCAAGTTATTGATAGTAAGGTCAGTTACATTTATTATTATGCTTGATTTAATGATATTAAAGCATGTAAGCAACAAAATAAAATGAAAGCTTGGGTTGTAGGTTAAGGCAGCCTTTACAAGGTCATATAATAAAAGTTCTGCAGCTGTGCCATACGTAGTCAGTGGTGTGACAAAGAAGAAAACTACACAGAATAAAGAGGAAGATGGTTATTTACAAGATGAAAACTCCGAAGAGGAGAATTCTGATAATGATAATATAGAATCTGACAAAATGATCAAGGTAAATTAACATTATTGAATATTACTGAAACTTAACAACAAATAATTACCTATCATTTATAATATATTTCTAGGCGAAAAAGGCTACCTCTAATAAGAAAACAGAATCAAAAAGTAAAAATACAGACACGAGTACAACGAAAAAGAACAATAGTGATAAGCCATCAACTAGTAAACGTGGAAGGGGCCGCGGGAAGGCAAAATAACACAAATATGTACTGTGAAGTTGGAATGTGAGTTTTATTCAACGAAACGGAATGATATCGACATTTCAAAATTCATTGTTTGTCATTAAATTCGTATAATTCATTTATTTTACTTATACGTTGCACGCGAAATGAAATTATAAATTATTCCTTCAACTATCATGTGATCTGAAGTACAAATATGTTTTGTTTGGAATGATAATACTTAATAATATCTGAAGTATTTCTACTCCTCAATAGATTCAACCGTTTCAGTCGTGTCAGGAGCTGCAAGTTCCGATCTAGTTTGTACACATTCTAAAACAAGTAAAAAGATTGTTGAAGTGGCACTTATTGACTGTAATTTTTGTATTTTATATATTATTGTTATTTAATCTTTTTTTAATTATGCGAGTTTGTACGTCTATATACACATAAATTGTACTATTATAAGAATACATACGCTTTGCTCTGGGTTTCCAACCAATGTACTCGTTAGTTTTCTTGTTCTCCTCCGTGAGCCAATCCGTTAATGGTTTGAAATACTCCAAGAGTCCAGTGGTATCCATGTTCCTTTGGCCAGTGATCTTTTCCATTGCATCTTGCCATGGCTTAGAGGAACCCAATTCTAACATTGATCTAATTACAAAAAAAGAATAACATACATCTTTACTATTTATTACTTGATCGGCTAGCATCGCGTAAATGTGACTTCATGTTTTCATAATAATATAAGTCGGAGAAACAAAGTCGAAATAATAATTTTTAATTTTTACTATAAATTGTTATGAAGTATCGTTTCTTATTTTTCTCACTCTGTTAATAAATGGTATGTACATAGATGGTACTACTTAACTAAATATGCAGTAGCTGAAGAGTTAAAGAATTTCTTAAATACATTTAAGATTTTATACTTACTTCAACAAGTTTCCTGCTGCTTTATTGTTGTAAATATTACATTCATGCAGTGGTTTTGAGTCTGGATTCTTTGGATCATATTGTTTTGCTTCTATACAGAGTGCTTTATGGAACTGAAATTGCACAATGGAACTCACATAATATTTAACATATTCTACATCAGCTATTATGTGATATTTCGCGCCAGGATCAAAATCATCTTCTGATCGATCCACTGGTGCCTCAATGCCTTGGAAGCTCTCAGTAAGATCCCACCTAACAATTAAAAGTGTGATATATTTACCATATCTTTGAGGAAACAGGATTTTACACATTGTAGATAATAATCATTATTTTTTATCAATAAATTTATATTTTCTAGAATATGCATTTACTAACCAGTTGCAGTTGTAATTGTCTGCTGTAACTTCACCTTGGAATACATTCCATCGCCATTTGTCCATCATATATGCGAATGGGAAAAAGACAATTTTATTGAGACCCTTCAAGTACAGGCTGTTAATATTGACTTCTTTGTCGCTTGCATCGTCGCTCAGCAAACTAAAAAACAAGCATAATAGTCTCATATATGTATCCAATTTAATATAACATGTTTTAGATAAAATAACATGGCATAATATAATGTAATATATTCTATTGAAAATTATATCTGTTATATAAAATGTTTTACTTACTTGAGACTTTTCAGGTGACTGGGTGTTGATGCACTCAGTGCTATAACATCACCTACAGCTTCATGGAATCCTGGATTGGCACCCTCTTTGAAAACAGTGGGTTGATTTTTATATTGAAGATAATATTCAACATGTCCCATTTCGTGATGGGCCGTCAATAGATCCTCCATGTTTATTCTTGTGCACTGTTTAATACGAAAATCTTTGCCGTCATAGAAGTCCCAAGCGCTCGCATGGCAAACCATCTCACGATCCTTCTGCTTTTCTAAAATTGACCGTTCCCAGAATAAGTCGGGCATAGCAGTCAAATTTATTGAAGTGAAGAAGTCTTCAGCAACTCGGAAGATCTTTGTTGCATTGTATCCTGAAAAAAGAACATAAGTAATTATTTCATAAATGTTTGTACCTTGTGTTAACTAAATCTGTTTGTTTTATCCTCATAATGAAAGGTTCATTTAGAGTTTATTAATTAAATTGATAAGTCAAGTATAGTACAAAATAAGAAGCAATATGAACGAAGGTAGCAATATAAATAATTTTAAAAAGTATTCGAGTATGCTTCGATAAATTTTTGATGGAGGATTTATCTTTATTTTATACAAACCACTTTTACTAAGTGTTTAAGGCGATGGATTTATCGACAAACCTTGTTCAACCATAGCCTTGGTAGCATCTGGCAATTGTTTCCCTGGATACGGGATCGTAAAGTCCGCAATGTTAGACCAAGTTTGTGCCCACATATTACCCAATAAATGTGCTGGAATAGGTCCATCCTTGGAAACGATCTCTTCACCATATTTCTTCCGAAGTTCTCGTCGGACGTATGCGTGCAATTGCAGATAGAAAGGTTTCATTTCTTGCCAGAGCTTTTCTGAAACAGTGGAACATTAGAAAACTTCATCATGTGCTCGAGTAATCTTCATAATTCTAATTTAAGAATATCTTCAGCGAAGAAATGGAGCGAAAGCGATTGTATAAATTCCGAATTTGCTACAATCTTTTTTTCTTCGCATATAACTTACTTAGAATTATTCAAATAAATTTAGCTTGTTTATTAAGATAAGAGGTACCAGTCGAAATCTAATCAATTAATGTTTGTTTAAAAAATTCTATGGCGTGTTCAGCGCTTTATCTCAATTTATTTTTATTCTCATAGTGTTTTAATTTATGTTACGTGTATGTACTTTAATATATTTACCAATTTGTTCTGGGAAGTCATCAGCCTCGTAATCCTTCATCCAATAAGCCGCATTATCGGAGAAATTATTCAATCTAGCAGCCATATTGCTCAACTCGACGTACTTCTTGTACAGCGGCTTCACTTTTTCACCTGTTACTTTCCTCCATTCAACCCAAATGTATTTCAATTCTTCAGGGTCATGGCTGTTCATCAAACGTTCCGTAAGCTCGGGTTCCAGTGCTAGATCACATTTAGATTTGTTTTTGTAATCGCAGATTTTCGCGGTACTATATACGTTCTCCATTTCGCTGATGATTCTCTCGTATTCTTGGTAGGACTGCAACCAATCAACCATTATTAGCTCATCGTGTTTGTCAACAATCCACAAACTGATCTTTATACATTTAGAACATACACCAATATAAAAGATATAAAGAAATTGAAACCGATTCCCGTTTTACTTGTACTCTAGCGAATCTAAGACTCTTCCTCGACTACCCAATTTTAATTTTAATTTTTTCGCATTATTTTACAAAAATTTTGCACAAAATATCTATAATACAGCAAGTTCATTACATCTTCCGGAAGAGCCGCGGTGCCCAGGACGCTCAGTTTCGAGAATTTTCTCTTGATCTTTTCGTCCTCCAGCTTCTCCCAAGCGAACTCGTTCACTTCGTTCCAAATAGCCTTCTGAACTTTCGCGGCTTCGGAAGAAATGTTCAACTTTTTCTCTAAATTTTCTGGAGTCAGGTCAGACGCGTAGTTCCATTCTGCGAGCGATTGTTTGTTGCTCCATTCCGACTGCTCTTTGTCGACTTTGTCGAGAAACTTGACGGCCCTTTTCAATAGATCTTCAGGGGTTTCTGCGACCTCGACGTCCTTGGCATCTTCGGGAGCCGGTATTCCCCATGCCAAAGTA
This sequence comes from Augochlorella aurata, assembly GCA_028455555.1. NCBI lineage: Eukaryota > Metazoa > Arthropoda > Insecta > Hymenoptera > Halictidae > Augochlorella > Augochlorella aurata. The sequence goes on along the minus strand of CM052148.1, from coordinate 13,291,644 downwards.
ACAAAAGCTGCCACCAGCAGTCTGCAAGTACATGAGGAAACTGATCAGCCCAGAGATTCATTATATTAATATATAATTATCAGTCGCATTTTATCATAAATCGATGATATAAACGAGTAAATAATACAGTGCGTCGCAAAAATCTTAGTTTTAAATTTTTACGAATCAGTGTTCGGCAACAATCGTCCTAGCAAATGGTTACGTCTCTGTTGTTACGCTAAATCTTTCTTAGTGTGAAAACGCTTTCCGAATACAATTTTTTCTAACAGAAAAACTGCACTGTGCGATATTAACCCTTTTAGTGCCAGAGCCGATATATCGACCTGAACCTTGTAGCGCTTTACTTTTCGCATTGCGAGAGATCTCTATCGCAAAATAAATATATAATACGTTTTAAATACTCTAATTTCATTACGAGAGAATTAAAATAAATAATTTTTCGGTTTAACTTTCCCTTATATTCTATGCCAGTTGATGTTGAGACTGCTTATTTATACGCGAGACCGACAAGGTAGAAATTATTTTTTATGTTTCTTGTGCAATATTACTTATTTTGTTAAAAAATATATTGGAAATTTAAAGTATATACTTTGCAATAAACGGTCTATATAAAGTTATGATAAAAAGATAGCTTTTCCTATGTGCAATTACGTTTTGAAACAGAGAACTCAATTTTCCTTTTTTTTTTGATCACTTATACCTTTGTTATTTATGTAATTTACAATGAATATGGAAAAATTAGCGAAAAAATAGTAACTGTTTTATTCTATATTTTGTCCTTAATACGTTTCTTTTTGAATTATGTAAATATTGCTTTTCGTTTGGTTTTTACGAGCCTTTTTATAAGCACCTCTTTTTCTCCCGCCACTAAAAGGGTTAATTAATTGGTACACAGTCTCGCGTCCTTTTGTTGCCATGCGTGAAAACGGAGGCGAACCGAATCTACGTGTAAACTTTAGACTGATTCATGAATGACAGTGTACGTCCTTCGTCGCTGATGTATGACCGCGAATAAAATCAGACTATCGTATCGTCGCGAGGCCGATCACAGATTGCGGCTGCTTTGGTTCAACGATTCGAAAGTTTTTCATGGTGCATTCGTTTAATGCGACTGCATCGACAGAAGTAGAATTTGTTGAAGCCGTGTGCCGCGGAGATACTCTCGGTGCATTTCTCGCGAGCACTGATGTAGAAAAGTATTTACAGCTTCGGCTGTCAAATGGCTTCTAAAAAACGTCCTTCGAAACTTTCATCATAGGTTTCATGTCGAAACCGAGTTTTTATGCCTGGAAGGCGTTTGATACACACAGCGACGGACTCAAGTATTCATACGCCTTTTAAAACGCTGTAACTTTTTTCAAATCGTACTGAATGACTTGAATTTGTTTTAGATGAGAGAGAAACTAGTCTACCAGATACTGACTAAACTTCTTTTTTTTAATTTTGCTACCTGAACTTATTATTTTGCTATCTGAACTTATAGCGAAAATTTAAAAAATGTGTTTTGTAGATCAGGTAACATGTAATTATTTGTAACTTTTAACAATGTCAATCGATTCCGATGAAACCGAGATTTATAAAACGTATTTTCAAAATTTTCGTTATAGACTCCGATAAAAAAAGTTAAAAAAATGTGAGTTTTTTTTACTTAGTTTGTCATTTCAAGTAATAGCAAAATTGGAGAAAGGTTTTTTTAGTCATTGTTTGGTGGACTAGTCACTCTACCATCTAAAAGGAATTTATAGTATTAATACTATTAATAAAAACTATTCCGTCGCTGTACATGCGATTGCATTACTTCCAGATAAACAGACAGGGAAGTAGGTGGAGAATGATTAAAAATAAAACAAATATTAGCAAATTATCTCTTCAAATAACGCTATTGTTATATCCAACAAAATTTGTTATGCTACCAGACTACAGATTTTTATATCTCATTTTTATAAACTCTTTTACAAAAACTAATTACCGTTTAACTAATAAAACTAAATTAATTATAATTATAATCTTACTAAGCTGTAAATTAGGCAACTATACATGTACTTTCAAGAGAAAAAAGAATTTCTTTTCAATCTCTTTTAACATTTTCTTTGCAAATACATTTACTCGTTGATTTAATAAACTCAACTTGATTCCAATTAATAGTATATAGAACATTTAAAGAGACTCAATAAATAAATTCTCTCGATTTTGTGTGATTTTTGGGGGTTGTGATTTGGTAATTAATGTTTTAAAGAAAAGAACAAGAAATATACTATACTCCACGTTTCATTGTTACCATGTCCGATTCGATAATCTAAGGAAACGACGAAGTAATAAATCAGTAAATAATGATTTCTATAACTTTAATCTCCAGTATGCTTTTATAAAAAGAGCTGGTAAATTATAGGAGGATTACAAGCGAATCTGATAATTTCGACGCCTATCCGTAGACGAGTGCTTCAATTCAAATTAACGAACGAAAAGTAAAACGAAAACATTCGGAACATTTATTCCGTGATCTACTTGTGTGTATGAAGCTTGTGTAATTGCCATTGCGTATTCGATTGATAAACTACGTTTATCGTGTGCAGCGTACCTATGGCAATGAAGGAGTTAAATTGTAAGATGAGCGGTTGCGGTGAGTGCCTGCGCAGTGCAGTAATCGGTCAATTCAAGAACCATATCCGGGGGCAACGAGGCTCTTGAATTGAGAGAATGCAGCGAATTGCTGTGCTCTGATTGGCTGATGATTCACAGCTGAATAGTGCTGCCCTCATAGCCAATGACGAGGAGAGGAAATGGCGAGCGAGCGAGAGAGCGCGACATCGGCGCGACACACGCGAAACGAGTCACACCGACACAACCAGTGCCGCTTGTTTCACTTTACCGTGTTTACGGTGTCGCTCTTCTCGCGCATACGTGTGCCTGGCGCTCCATTTGAAACACGCGGCGCGATATTCGACTTGTACTTTCCGCCTCGTAGAATTATCGACCGCATTTGCCAGCAGATTTACGAACGATGCTCAATGCACATTGAGACGTATTTAAAATTATTTAACAAGTTGACTGCCACGCGCATTTTCCATAGTTTGGCCAAGGCGCCAACGTGAATTTTTCATTATGCGATGCATATTATGTCGAAATATTATTTACAGCAAATAAAGCGAGTTTTAAAATGATGCTTGAAGCATTTTTCCTGCTGGAGGTCACCGGTGACCGGCGCTGTAGACAATTTTTGCGATCGTCCTTTATGTGTATTTATTCTAATTATGTACTTTTATTATTTGCTGCGTCGCCGGTCACCGGTGGCCCCCATGGCAGTCAACGTGTTAATAAGATCACTGCATTCGCATAATATATTTTTCATTGCATTCTATGTTTGTAGTATACATTCAAACACACCGGCAAATACACAGTCCATTATCGTAACAGTACGGACGACTTTTTAACTTCCGATTTGTCGAGGAAGTGGTATAGCAACGCTGCTGTTATCGTACCAGCAGAAACAACGACAGACACGAAAACTTTTTAACAAACAGATACCGTCATTTTTCCTTTTATCTCGATCTGTGTTTTGCAATAATTTGTGAAACACCGAAATGTGTAAATGGAATATACGGAATATACTAAAATTATAATTACGGTTTTAAAAATTGTTCAAAATGTCTCAAAATAATATTCAAAAATGTGACTCCATTTAACCCTTTGTACTCGAGTGGTGACTCTTAAACTTGTAATTTAATGTTTTTAATAAACTATATAAATTGTAATGTCAGAATTTTGAGGCACCACTGAAATTGTCCTATTACGTTCCAAAATAATTTTTATATTAACAAAGTCTAGCTTTAAAGAATTATCGAAAGTAGAACTGTTGGTAGGAGTTAGAAGAATCAATTTCGTATGCACAAAATGCACTTTGTCACATAAAATGGAGATACTATAAGCTAGGAAAATTATTTTAGATTTCTGGTTAAAATGGCTTCGAGTGCAAAGGGTTGAAGAACATGGAATATAGGTTTCATTTCGAATTATTTCTGTGTAGATTCTCTTAATATTATTTTTTGCTTCGCGGCACCTTTTCGAAGATTGTTAAGAAAAATCAGATCGGCTAAAAGTGGACAAATTAAACAGTCGCGAGCTAAAAGTTTCTTTCGTTTCCAATTGACGCGATCGATGCAAATCCAGAATAGATCTTTCTAAAGAAGCAAATAGATCGTTTAAATAATTCAAGCTCTAGGTAATGAAGTAGGTAATAAAGCAATGACAAGAAAATGATCGCACTACTGTTTAAAAAACTTTCAGGACAACCGAATGTTTTACGTAGATAATTCAAAGAGTGTAATATTAATAAATAATATAATAAATTTTATTGTACATATACTACAAGATATTGGAAGATAGTCGCTGCAATTCTTAAGATAATAACCCTTTGCACTCGAAGCCATTTTAACTAGAAATCCAAAATAATTTTTCTAACTTACACTACTTCCATTTTCTATGACAAAGTGCATTTTATGCATACGAAATCGAGTCTCGTGATTCATACAACAGTTACACTTGAAACAATTTCATATTAATATAATTGTATAATATAATAAAAATGATCTTGGAACGTGATACAACAATTTCAGCGGTGCCTCAGAGTCACCACTCGTGTGCAAAGGGTTAATTGGTGCCAAGATCGGGTAGAACGCCTGCTATTCGAAACCGCGTTCGTGGTGCATTTTTCTCCAAAGTTCACCGAGCTCTGACAGCGTAATGACAACGAGAGTGTCGGCGTTACGAAACACCGCGACTAAGAAAACGTTTCAGTACTTCCTGATCATTGGCTAATCACTGTCACGACTGTCACGACTGTCACGACTGTCACTGTGACAGCTGGTGTACCGAGGACTGTCTACCGAGGCAGGTCATGCTTTCGGTTCACATATTTTGCTAGTACTCACGGTCGTAGCATCATCGCGGCAACTGGTCGACTGCAACTGGTCGATTCGGTTGTAACTTGAACAGTCGTTGATATCGTCGGCGATGCGAGCGATCACGGCCAATCGAGGACTAACTTTCACGAGGCCCAATGTTCACCGCGCGATCGAGACTGTCGGTCGATCGCCGAGTGATCTCGTCCCGCGAGATACGCTAACTTTTATGCAAGGTCCCCACTCTGTTCAAATAGTGTTTTCCTGGCTCTGAACAAACTGGACATTAACCATTACAGACCCGTTCTGTCGGTTCCATCGTCGTCCACAGGAAAGTTTGAACAGGTTCAATATTTTGTTTTGTTGCCGGCGTGAAGCTGTTGACGGAACTCGGCGGGAATCGATTATCAGAAAATAATTTGTACGAAGAAGGAGACTGGAAAACGGCCAATTTTGTGCCGCACCGGCTCGGCCCGGCGAAGTTCGTGACCGAGAAACGATTGTGTACTGTTTATTTTAATTACCTGCGAGTTCGTTGTAACGCGTGTTGCGAGAACATGGGTGTGGCTGTAATTTGAATTTGTTGATTTCGACATTTGTTGATTTTGAAAAGAGAAAATAATGATACGATGATAAAAGAATAATAATAAACGACAAATGGAAATGGAAATTGAGCGAAAGAAATGGTTTAAGTTAATAAAATTCTTGCTCTATATTTTGTAATTTAACGAAGATTTATCAGATTTATTCATAAGATTTATTATAATTTAAGATAAGATTTCGAGAATAGTATCCAAACGCTCCATTATTTAATGTTTTCGTATCACGATATTGCAAAAATAAACATTCGGATAAGAGTAGTTTCATTCTTAGAAGTTAATGCAGAGAGAATTATCAGCGGGAATGATATTCGACTATAAACTTATTTAATTCGTTTTGGCGGATAATGAGAGCCGCAGCGATTGCCCAGGTAACGATAAGTTAATCACTCGCGGTGATTATATATTTTTTGATTCGTTTTTTTTTAATGAATATCGACGATCATTAACGGACCATTTACGGACCGTGACTATTACAGACCGTAACTGTTGATTGATTAATAGAATAGCGCTATTTTAATCTTACGATTGTTGATTATTGCTGAGATTAATTAGTAATTATTGGATCGGTATATTTTTTAAATTTGTAGCATATGTAAAGGTTTATTATATTTATAAATAAAAAGATTTATTATATTTATAAATAAAAAATATTACATATTGTTCTGCATTTTTTGGCAAGTGAATAAATAGAATTATATAAATATTAAATACCTTTTAATTATAATATTAAACGTCTTAATAATCTCCCAATTGTTAGAATAATAATTATAATAATTAATAATAATTATTCTTACTAATCAAATCATGTGAAAATTAGTACATTATTGTTGTGGGTTGTTGATCGCTCTTCTGAATTATTTTGGGAATGATTTCTGGTTAAAGTATTTATAAAAATTGTTTTAATTTCAGTGAAAACTATCATTAATACATTGACTACTTCAATATCTCAGAGAATAAAAAGGGTGCTAAGTGATGGGAAATACCGCCATAATCATTACAAGTAGAATGAGTAAGCAATAGACAGACGCGTCAGCCATTCACATTGTACTATTCGTCTGCGATTTCTACAAAAATATACATAAATCGCTTTTATGAATTAATCAACGCAAATTGGATTTCAATCGAAATGTATTTAATCTATTTCTAACAAATGCAGATATAACCATTGCATTATCATCTTCATTGCATTACCATCTTCATCGCATTCAATTTATCTAAGTATAAAAAGTACATAATCTATTTGTAAGTTAGGGTCTAATCTAAGCACTACTGAATCAAATGGCACACTTCTCGAATTCTTAATAAATTCTTAAATGTGCCGATGAAGCATTTTTACGAATACAAATACGCTCAGAATTATTTACAAAAACAATGCTATGGTTCTAGACTCGCCTGCAAGATGGCTGAAGAATTTTATTTAGGTAAATATTTGCTACCTCTATCTTCAGGTATACGTTATTTCGAACGCTTAATCGATCCATCGTGTTGGTTCTTTCCGGTCGCAACGGTTGAAGGAACGACTACAACCGGGCAATGTTGTCGAACCTTGGCGAAATATACCGTACAGAATATACATAGATAAGGTCCACTCTTCCGAAGACCTTGCAACTTCTCTCTTGTTCCTTTTTATATATCGTTTACCCCTCGGAGATATTAATGGCCCGGTTGCTTAGCATTAATAATCGCCACCCGGCGTCCCTCCCGGGGCCAGTTTACATTCCTGATCCGTAGGATCGGGTGTCCTTGTTCCGTACATCGTAACGTCCTCCGGTTTCTTTTTCGTCCCGTGCCTTTCGTATTGTTCTTAATTCTACGGGACTATGGCATCATCGACGCTCGCGGTCGCCTCAAGGGCTCTTCTTACGAGAATTGAATAAAAATGTCAATGTTCTGTACGCCGGACGACAGTTTCGCTTGCCGAGACCGTTTGTCTGCTACTAGGAAGCGTTTCAGGGTGATTACTCGCCGCAGTTGCCGATAATTTAGAGACAATATTATTTTGGGCACTGTACTATTTGAGTGAAATGGTATCTCAACGTTGATCATCGTGTCATTCGTATTTGGGTTTCAAAATCATCTGTCTGAGATTCGAAATTCATTTTTTCGCTGATATTACGAATTTAAATTTAGGTTTCGTTTTATTGAATAAATAGCAT
>CM052148.1:13263820-13283888 GCA_028455555.1 Augochlorella aurata | reverse complement strand
ATCCTACAGAGCACTGATCTGTACAATGCTAGAACACTGAGCAAATGTAGCGCAATTAATTGTTAAAAAGTGGTGCGTTTCACTTCACTAGGTATTTGTTACATCACTACTTATCAGAGCGCGGATGTCAATGTAAGCCCGATTCTTTGTTAACGGACAAGATTTCCATTTTAAAATTATTTTTTCGCTTCTATATTCTTAATATTTCCGCTTTAATGAAATAAACCCGCGTGCACAAAGTCGCGTATTATTTTAAAACAATTTTAAATTGTAATATTTTAATTAATTTAGTTTTATATTTTTCAAATAGCTTCGATTTTATTTGATACACGATGCAAGTATTTAGTAGAAATAATATGACAACATCATTTTATTACAATCAATAGTTTCATATTAAAGACTTCGACGTTCTTACATTATTATTCACAATAAAGACAGAATATTAAATTGTAATTTTGCGACATTGTTACGAAAGAAATAAGAAGCTTCGCATTCCCGTTTTAGCGCGTTTGGCTCCATGGGCGATAGGATTGAAAAACACGAATTCAGTGGAATTCCACGTAGAAAAAAGCAAATCAAGTTATTACGTTGCCGGAGTCGCAGATCTCAGGTATTTTGGATTTCTTTTGTCGTTGGCGCTGATTTTAGTAACAACGCCATAAGCTGACGCGGAACCTGTTGCAAATGCCTTCGACGATTACCTGTGACTTGTAAATTTTATAACCGACGCCTTCGAAATTGAGATGATTCTTTTTACGAATTGTTTTCTTTTTCCTTGCAAAACAGCCAACAGTTTTCTGCACGGAATAGATGTTGAAACATTTGTTAAACGGAATAAATTATTACAAAAAATCGTGAGAAAATCTATTTTCTGTTTCAATAACTATAAATATCTATATGCCCGATAGCATTTAACTGAAAATTATTATATTAATTGCAGATGTTGCTGCTGATGGGCTTATCATCTTTTTGAATAATATATTATTTTTACACATCGCTCGATATCATTTTATTGAATACGAATTTTTATCAATTTTATTGGACACGTGCAATGGAAGAAAGTATGAGAAATAATTAGTTTGGTAAATGATGCTGCAGGTTGGAGGTATGTTAGTTTTTAAATCGTTGACTTAACAGGAAATCACGAAAATTGTGCAATCCACTGATACCATACAATACCGAAATTTATTTATATAGCTTCTTCGTATTACTGCAAAAATTTTGAAAACTGTGGGAACACTACATTGCATTTAATGAAAGTGATTAGCGTACACGAATAATTATTTTATTCTGCTCACATTGTTAATTATGAACAGCTTTTCCAATGGCATTTATAAATTAATACCTCTTGAGTTGATTTAAACACGAGAAGAGTGCAGCTACTTTAGAAGACCGTCTTTAGAAGACCGAAGGATTATTCGTTTGTATATTTTTACGTACAATTGATTTTTTACTGGAGACATTTTTTGCCGTTAAGACGAGGCCAATATTTTTTTCTTATTGATCGCAACCAGTTTCGTATGACACAGAGCTGAATATATTACACAAGCGTAAAAAAGTTGGGAAGCGTTTGCAACGATGATGGTTTAAAAATATTCATTAAAAAATATAAAAGGTAAATAATGACAGATCGTGTAACGAAAAGATGTTGCATAATAGATCCAGTCGTCCTAAGAAATGATCAAATAAAAATAACTCTTTTTGTACTCGAACAGAATGCGGTAATAAAGAAGAAAATCATTGATAAAATTATTTTAGATAAAAATTATTGTAGGAAAGAATGGCAGACAGTTTTGGCTACAGTCGATAAAGATAATGTCTATGGTATTATCATTCAAGTAAATAGCTTAATTCACAGAACAGTGAAATATTAACTGATAATTTACTATATGAGAAATATTGAACATAATTCATATTGCATGTTAATGCTATAAAATTAACCATAGACACATTAGTTGTAGCCTTTATGTCACATGCACTAAATGCTGAAGCCGCAAGTGAAATGTGTCCTTCATGTGCCAGCCGCGGCGAAATGTATAATCAGCTGCACAATAAATTCTAGCATTTGAAACATGTTACTAGGTTGCGACTCTATATATTTATGTCAGGTGCAACACTGCGGACCATGATAAAATCAAAACACATCAATTGAAGAATTCGTTCACCCAATTTATTTTGGTTATAATTCGGCTTACGTAATAAAACAACTAACACGTTCATCGCCGATAATCGACCGGCAAAATTTTCACAAAATCGAAGCAATTTAATTAGTTAAAGCGAAATTAGAAAATTAAAATTGATCCTGGGGATGATATTAAAATTGTTTCGCATCCGAGACATTCTAGTCAAATTCGGTTTGTTCGGATATATTAAAATGAAAATGAATTTTCAAAATTGTTTAAAAATTAACGTCACCCAAATTTGGGTGACGTGGCGATGAACGTGTCAATCGAGGAAATATTTACGGTGCTCGAAAGAATGCAAATGCGAAAGTTTATTTGCTCGAAGTTCCCAAACTGTAAGCCGCGGAGAACTATAAATACGTTCTTTCTTTTATGTAATCCAACCGATGATGATATTAAAGCAAGCTTGCCATTGCAGCGAAATAATACAGCAAATACAATGCAATATGAACTTTTCAAAATTAAATCGAAGACAATATTTAGTTTACGATTTATTACAATGGCGAGTAGCTTGAAATTATCGCGTTATAATTGAAGTAATTTAGTGGATATTCTCAATGAAAAAGTTGTAACATTTTGATTAAATTATCTTGTTTCGTGTGGCCCGAGAGAATTCGTTAGAAGTGAAAATTAATGATTTGGGAGACAGTCGACTTACATAATGATGCGCCGTAATCCCACACGTATATTTTTGTACATGATATCGGAATGACGAGCGTCACAAATTTAACACGATAAACAACTGTGCTTTCTATTATTTGCGGCGTCCTTCAAAGCAGACAAATTTGTAGAAAAAGTAAAGATCGTTAACTTTGCTATTAACAAACAGTATTGCTCAAGAAAGACGTTTGCATAAAGGTAAAGCGAAAATTGCACCGATTCAGTACAATTAAGTGAAGATTTTCTTAGTCTACGAACGAATAAGCATTTTTATAAAAATAATATGCGAAATTACGAAATTGAAATTGAGGTGACCGAATATTTTTTGTAACAAGGACGCAAAATCTGCGAAATTTGCAATGCTTTGATAATGCAACCTCGATAGAAAAATTCAAAGTGATTGCGAAAAGGCGACGCTTAATATTATAATATTATAATATTAATATAATAATATTATAGTATTATAATAATATTATAATATTAATATAATAATATTATAGTATCATAATAATATTATAATATTAATATAATAATATTATAATAATAATATTATGATAATAATATTATAAACTGTCACAAGAATTATACGTATAAACAAAGCACGGTTTCGATCACAATTGCAATAGAAAATAAATCTGTACCGAATAATATACGTTTAAAAGCCGTAAACGGCGTGGATCGCGTGACATTTTGCACCTTCGCGGAACGAATCGCCCACAACAATGCAGCTCGCTCGGATTTGACATTGCAAGGCTGATGAGGCACGAATAAACGCAAACGATGCTTTGTATCTATTCGAACACGTGTCTCCCCGAATTACCCAAGAGAATTATCCGCAGCCTTAAGCCTCGAAACAATGGCGAACGGTGTATCTTCGAAAAATCAAAGAAAATCGAAGAAAATCGAAGAAATTGAAATACCGATGGATCAATGTGAAAAACTAATTCTAGCCAAGATTATGTTCTACTTGGGTAAGGTTGGAGTGCCGGTGGGAGGCAGCAGCATAATTCTCACCGCTGTTCTCGGACGGCCAGGGCCGTCCAAATTCGTACGCTGTCCACCCTCTATCGAGATTCCGACATCTGTGCTATACTGATTTCCTGGTTCGTAGCGTGTCGGATCCGCAGACATCACCACGCAAAGCTTTTGCGTGGGTAGAGGCGCTGGCCAGCCCTGGAGGCGTCCCGCGTGCCCATCTTCGGTAGCGTCGCGTACGCTGCGGATGTTATATCTGGCGTCGCGACGCCTTCGAGCCTCAGCCGCGCCTCAGCCGCCCGTCGATTCACAACTCACCCCCACGGTTAGTAATTCTACGAAGTCTTCCACGCTCTCTTTCTTCTCTATTTCCTTCAGGTATACGAAGAATATCCGGTGTGTAGTGCAGCACGATCCGCCGGGTGATCTGTGTTTTCTGTGGTGACCAAAGTGTTTGTAGGAGATCGGTAAATAGGATTTAGGAATTAGTACGTGGGATCCGTTCTCGGAAGTTCAGTGCGGGGAGTTATTAAAAATCGTCGGTCGAGTAGCAAAATTTGCGCAGTGAGAGATTGAACATCGAATATTGTAGTTCGTTGCATTCGACGTCTCATAGATAACTTCGTAGTGGTAGCATGATACAGCATGATACAAGACCAGAGAAATTGATGAAAAATCGACTTGGTTTAAAGAAATTATCGTAAAAGCTCGAAAGATTATTTCTGTTTCAATTGAAAATATGAAAGAATAGTTTTCCACAGGAATAAAAATAGATTTTAGTACCGCAAGCAGGTTATTAGACGATCAGTAGATATTGCAAAATAGAAAGAAGATGAACGAAGATTTCTGGACATCCTACGCTCTCCCATTGTACAAAATGTATTGAACGATCTAATTTTTCTTTTCAGAGTCACTAAAAAAGCAGCAATATGTGCGACGACGAAGTAGCAGCCCTTGTCGTTGACAATGGATCCGGTATGTGCAAGGCCGGTTTCGCCGGAGACGACGCTCCCCGCGCCGTCTTCCCCTCGATCGTAGGTCGCCCCCGTCACCAGGGTGTGATGGTCGGTATGGGCCAAAAGGACAGCTATGTCGGTGACGAGGCCCAGAGCAAGAGAGGTATCCTCACCCTGAAATACCCGATCGAGCACGGAATCATCACCAACTGGGATGATATGGAGAAGATCTGGCACCACACCTTCTACAACGAACTGCGTGTTGCCCCCGAGGAGCACCCGGTCCTCCTCACCGAGGCCCCCCTGAACCCCAAGGCTAACCGTGAAAAGATGACCCAAATCATGTTCGAAACCTTCAACAGCCCGGCCATGTACGTCGCCATCCAGGCCGTCCTGTCCCTGTACGCCTCCGGTCGTACCACCGGTATCGTCCTGGACTCCGGAGACGGTGTCTCGCACACCGTCCCCATCTACGAAGGTTACGCCCTCCCCCATGCCATCCTCCGTTTGGACTTGGCCGGTCGCGACTTGACCGACTACCTCATGAAGATCCTGACCGAGAGAGGCTACAGCTTCACCACCACGGCTGAGCGTGAGATCGTCCGCGACATCAAGGAGAAGCTCTGCTATGTCGCCCTGGACTTCGAGCAGGAAATGGCCACCGCCGCCGCCAGCACCTCCCTCGAGAAGAGCTACGAGTTGCCCGACGGTCAGGTCATCACCATCGGCAACGAGAGGTTCCGTTGCCCCGAGGCTCTCTTCCAGCCGTCCTTCTTGGGTATGGAATCCTGCGGTATCCACGAGACCGTCTACAACTCCATCATGAAGTGCGACGTCGACATCCGTAAGGACCTGTACGCCAACAACGTACTCTCCGGTGGTACCACCATGTACCCCGGTATCGCCGACCGTATGCAGAAGGAAATCACTGCTCTTGCCCCCTCGACCATCAAGATCAAGATCATCGCTCCCCCCGAGAGGAAATACTCCGTATGGATCGGTGGATCCATCCTGGCTTCCCTGTCCACCTTCCAACAGATGTGGATCTCCAAGCAAGAATACGACGAGTCTGGCCCTGGCATCGTTCACCGCAAGTGCTTCTAAGCAGTTATGCTCGTTTCAAATTATTATTACTATCGATATTGTTATTGCTACACCTTTTCCCAAAATGTACCGTTCACTGCCGCACCGCTTCGTCTAATTTTGTCTCCGTTAGCTCAATCCTATCGGTACTGTTTCTACGTGGCGGTGAGATTTTTTCCGGCGAACATCGTCCGAACATATACGTCATCTTTTGTATATAAGTTTACATCTACGGAATAAATCAGTCTTATATTCTTACAACGAATCAAATCGTAGCTGTTCATTTAACGATCCCCTAAATATTACAAAAGAATGCTTCTATATCGAGGCGATTCGGGGTAATATCTTTGTCGTTAGTACACTAGCTTTCTGTTGAATTAATGAACGTTGTCAATGTCTAATTAGCTTGTCTAGTTCAAAATGGTACTGTACACTCCGTTGTAAGTGACGCATCCCGGGTTGACTCGGCGGGTCTGCCGGGTTTCAAAATAGGCAAAAACATACGATCTACCGGGTCCGTCCGGAATGTGTTAAAATACACCGTGACAAAGGACGGGATCGGCATTCTCTCGTTAATGCCATTTTCTCATAATTCGAAAAGGTACATAGGGTGAATTCGATCAGTGTCAAAAACACCGGTGACGGTTTCGCTACGTAAAAATGCAACAAATGAAAAGAAAACAATAGGACAGTACAAGGGACGGAGGATCTAGGACATTAAAAAACATTTTCTAAGAAAATGTCGTTTATTATGTTTCTCGTATAAAAATCTAGCGGCACTCGTGTCTACCTAGAGACCAGTAATTTTGGGAGGGGTAGTAATATACATCATCTACCATGCATGGGCTGATTCATACGAGGGAAGAACTGATTGCTTCTGTTCAAATTACCAGGAGTATCCGATCGGACTTCTTATCGAATCTTTGTTGCCAATTAATCGAAGACAGACGCATACTTCATCCTGGAACGTGGTCGTGCGAATCACTGGCTCTTCTTCCCTTCGACGCGCTCCATGCTTCGCTCATGTTTGTTGTATCTCGCTGCATCTGTAAATTTGTATCATTTCAATCTCGTTTGTTTAACTCGCGAACTTAAACGTCGAAGAAGCTTCACGAAAATATTTCGCAGGCGTCTGCTATTCTTAACTGAGACTACCCTTCGTGCATACTAATCGGAACCAGTCGAACATTTCCAATAGTATACTGCTCGAAAGAAAAGTCTCGACGTTAGCTGCTGTTTTCCATCTTTCACTTGAATTATTATATAGCAATCGGTAATTGACAATATGACTGTTTGCATAATCGTATCTACCTTGGTTGAAATATACTGAGGCTCCTCGCGTAGCAGAGTGGATCACCTTAAATCATTCTGCTCTCGTTCATCTTTGTGGCACGATCACCAACGTTAGCGAAACTCTTACTCAATCGGCCGAGACCACCACCGCGAAGACGAAGAGATTGCGCGTACGAGCCTCCGCGGTAACAAAGACGCGCCGCGCCGTTTCAGGGTTGAAACTCTGCAATGCGAATCTGCGAACAGTTCGGAGCGGTTCCGCTGCCGAACCTTGCAAAAAGGTGGAGGGGATCGGCGGTGGCTCGAGCTCCGTTGTCGCCCCGTGCATTCCCAATTATAGAAAGCAGCCTAATCGCCCAATAATTCGGTTCTATATACTTTTCATCGACTAATTGGCCAAGGATTTCCAATGACGGTACGCGCGCGGCTGCTAATCGCAAGCCCGCAGCATCGAAAATATCGTCTCGTCATGAACAGAAAATCGATTATTATCGTTGGCACGAAAACAGTGTAAATCCCTGGCCATGCATGAATGAACAGTCCAGATTGGATCGTTTTGTTGTTTTAATGACGTCGTAATAGACTTAATATAAAGCGAAAGAGGGATCGTCGCGCCATCGGATCCCGATATGCATTAGCATGAATCATTGCATTCTGTTCGGTTAAATTTATTAGGGTCCGATAGATAAGATTGAATTTCGCTTCTGTTAGTCTAATCGGAATTAGCTCTTATTTATACCTACGCAAGATGAATATTCTAAGAATATTCTAATTGATTGGATACCAAACCAAAGCTGATAAGGACATTGTTACTAACAATGGAATGATCAACGATACGGCAAAGATAATATATTAGGGCTGTGATTCTTCGAATTCGATTGCTCGGCAGGGACCATTTTCACCCTTTCTTTGATCTTCGTTTCGGTAGATCGAGTCTGTGCGTTGAATTTTGCATGGATATTTCAATTAATGCGAATCGTTGCGAATATCGAGCGATCGATGCGAGGGAAGTGTTGTTATCATTGAGAAATCGATGCGATCGACGCGCATCGACAGCGTCGTCAGTGCCCTTCGACCCTCGGTTATTAGCACCCAACGAACGACGGCCCTGGCGCATGACGAGTCCTTATTTGGATTGGGGGGGCCGTCGGCAGCCGCCTCGTCGCGACGCGCGGCGTCTCTCCCTCTCGGCGTCGCTGTTAGGGCGACTAAGGACTAGGCGGTGGCGGCGGGCTGAGACGAGTGTTAATGCACGATAGATTTCCATCTAAGGGGCGGATCGCTATTTTCGGCTGCGAACCGATATGGATAAAGGGACCCCACAGAGCCGGCACTGTGCCACTCGCCGCTCTCGGTCTCTTGCACGACGTACGCCCAAAGCGACCGTTGCCGATTTTTCGACTCGTCAGTGAACGGTAAATGCATTTTGTCGAGTGTCTTTTATTTCTCGTCAGTCTCTAAAGACCGTACAGTGAGGCACCGGCAAGCCGTCTTCGGGATCGCGCTCCTCGGTCCTCGCGATCTATCATTTCGATCGATAACACCCACGGATACAGTGGATCTCGGAGGCTCCGTTTTGTGTGATTTATTTCACCCTCTTCGAGTGATCCCGCGGCGGAAATCGATGCCAACCGATTGTCCAGACTGCGCGAGGACCGAGCGCAGCCGATCGCTTGGAGATAACGTTGCTTGAGTTTGCATGTCCGCGGATTATTGTGAAAGTGATGTTCCGCGAATTGTGATTCTCACGCTTGTGCCTGTTGACTCCGCTGTTTCTATCCGACGCTTATTTTGCAATTCTCCTATCTGAGACGGTTAACGGTGAAAGCAATTTCTGAATCGAAAAATCGCCGATTACTGTCGTTGCCGTTTTCCTTCCTACGACTGACACCTAGTTGATAGTAACAAATACCTTTACGTCGTATTTTTAAAATCATTTGCGTACCGTATATCTGCTGCAAATTGTTCACGGTACCAAAGAAATTTGATCAATGCTTTTAACGTTTTTGTCATCTAAAACAAGCTATTGCAATGATTTTTGTATTCATACGGTGCTAATAACTATTTCGTAGTAGCTTCTGTTCTTAGTAATTAAAATTGTACAGAATACTAGAATATAATTATGATTATTTTAATTAAACTGATTTGATTATGTAGCAAGTATATGTTATTCGTAGTTTTAACTTTACCTCTTATTTGAAATCATTGTTTTATTGCAATCAGCTTTTGATTAATATAATATTATAAAGTATTTATCATTTATTCTTTTTAAGTAATTTATAAACAGCTGCATTCATAGTATTTCGTAATCTATATTTAAACAGCTATATTATCTAATCATTATTCACACCATTTACATTAATTTCTTCTCCAATTAATTTTTAGCGATATTGATATTGTTTTGTCGAATACTCGTAATTGAACTGCTGGTCTTGATACAAATTAAAAACTTCCTATCCTAATTTTCACAAACTAAAACAAAGAATTCTTTTCTGATTAACTTCATATAAGTTGTTTTTCTAATATTTTTCTCTTTTATGGTTTTTTTACTCATTCGTGTCCTAAATATATAAATTCGATAGAATCTTCACATTTTTTCCTTTCATGCTAGAAACTATAGTATTTCAGAAAATGTGTAGATGAGAAGATTATTAACCTTTGCAACCCTGATTTAATATCCATATAACAAGAGAATAAAATCTTACGTAATTCGTTTAACTTTTGCAGCAAATAACTAAAACCAGCCAAGATGTGTGATGATGATGTTGCGGCATTAGTCGTGGACAATGGGTCCGGTATGTGCAAGGCGGGATTCGCTGGAGATGACGCACCTCGTGCTGTCTTCCCCAGCATTGTCGGCCGCCCGCGTCATCAGGTTAGTTAGCTATTAAATTTGGCGGATACAAAAAAAAATAAAGCCTGCTAAAAAATTTCTGAATACCTTAGACATAAATCTCGACAGCTAAACCGATGATATCGCACTTCACTGAATCATTTCTCTCGTTTCCAGGGTGTGATGGTCGGTATGGGTCAAAAGGACAGCTACGTAGGGGACGAGGCCCAGAGTAAAAGAGGTATACTTACTCTAAAGTACCCTATAGAGCACGGTATAATCACCAACTGGGACGATATGGAGAAGATATGGCATCACACCTTCTACAACGAACTGCGTGTTGCCCCCGAGGAGCACCCGGTCCTCCTCACCGAGGCCCCCCTGAACCCCAAGGCTAACCGTGAAAAGATGACCCAAATCATGTTCGAAACCTTCAACAGCCCGGCCATGTACGTCGCCATCCAGGCCGTCCTGTCCCTGTACGCCTCCGGTCGTACCACCGGTATCGTCCTGGACTCCGGAGACGGTGTCTCGCACACCGTCCCCATCTACGAAGGTTACGCCCTCCCCCATGCCATCCTCCGTTTGGACTTGGCCGGTCGCGACTTGACCGACTACCTCATGAAGATCCTGACCGAGAGAGGCTACAGCTTCACCACCACGGCTGAGCGTGAGATCGTCCGCGACATCAAGGAGAAGCTCTGCTATGTCGCCCTGGACTTCGAGCAGGAAATGGCCACCGCCGCCGCCAGCACCTCCCTCGAGAAGAGCTACGAGTTGCCCGACGGTCAGGTCATCACCATCGGCAACGAGAGGTTCCGTTGCCCCGAGGCTCTCTTCCAGCCGTCCTTCTTGGGTATGGAATCCTGCGGTATCCACGAGACCGTCTACAACTCCATCATGAAGTGCGACGTCGACATCCGTAAGGACCTGTACGCCAACACTGTACTCTCCGGTGGAACCACCATGTACCCCGGTATCGCCGATCGTATGCAGAAAGAAATCACTGCTCTTGCCCCCTCGACCATCAAGATCAAGATCATCGCTCCTCCCGAGAGGAAGTACTCCGTATGGATCGGTGGATCCATCCTGGCTTCGCTGTCCACTTTCCAACAGATGTGGATCTCGAAGCAGGAGTACGACGAGTCCGGTCCCGGAATTGTACACCGCAAGTGCTTCTAAGGTGTCGCGCCGAGCTCTGGGATTCACGATTATATCACCTGCTTTCTTTTCTTTTTTTTTTCTATTGGTGCTCGGTGGTTCTCGAGCTACGGTCTCCATTGATGCTGGCGTACCGAGGTTACAGAGAAGAAGGAGAGAAGAAGGTAGAATCGGGGGAATGTGGTTTTGGGAAACGAAAATTACTGAAGTGCCTTTATTCTACACATTTATCAGACTGTACTTTACTTTGTAGTTTATACAACACGACTGTTTGTTATTAACGTTAATTAATTTATTGATAATTCTCCTCGGTCATTGCAACGAGCCCTTCTCGGTCCCGCAGAACGTGTATACGCAGAGCTATACATGTATTCACACAGTACATACACACTCGGAAAGGCTTTCTTGTTATCGTACGCGCACTTTGATTTGGCATTTGCGATTTGCACGGGGTGGTAATCGACGAGAGTGGAGGTATACGACGGAAAAGAAAAGAAAATACCGTGACCAGGCGCATCAACGTCGGCTCATATTGCTGCCTGGCGTATTGTTCTTCTTATTATACCATATGATTAATGATAATAAAACTGTATTATATAATAAGTCGATGTCGGATTATGTGAACCTTATCGCGGTCGATATCTTTGGCGAATGTTCAACACGATGACATAATAGTCGTGAACAAATTGGAGTTTCATACCCGGCAAGGGTCGGGAGAAATATTGTGTTTTGGTTTCTCATGACATTTTACTCTGGATGCAGTGTACTTTGGCAACCGGCCAATCCATATGTAACTTTAAGTGACCGTATTTTCGTTAGGTTCGAGAGAAGGGGTAAGGTAGATCTTCCACGGCGATAAAAAAGAAACTTGATAATTTTTCTTACGCACGATCTATTCGAGAATAACCGGGAATATTTCAACCGATACTTTATCATAGAAACGCGTTCCATATTAATCACTCCTACCGCGTGCTAGTGTCCGCGTTAGAAAGCTACAGTTCTCGGTTCTCCTAAAAATATAAACAATAAGTAATAGACTTTTGCGCGAGATCTTGATTGAAACGTTTAGCCAGAGATCACGGGGAAATCTAGCCAGAAGCGATTAGATTTAACGCGGTTTCAACATTTCTGTGTCACCGGCGAGTTATTTTGACCTGCAATCTCGACGTTCATCAAATGATCGTTCCTGTGCTTGGTAGCACGTTGAGATTAGTCGATACGTAACATGTTCGCCTCTTCTCGAACGCGATGCCTTCGGCTGGCCCCGGGAACGGCTGGTTTTAGCCGTTTCCTCGAAGTCAAAGCGACGGCTGAACTGTAACCCAAGACGACCGACAAAACCGCGGTACAAATAAAGAAATAGCGAAAATAGAGCTGTCGGTAGTCGAATGCGTGGATGCTACGGCTGTTGGGGAGTGCGTGCCGGGGGTCCCGGGAACGTCTTCTAGCCTTACAAGGCCCCCAACTGACTTACGTTTATTCTGACGCTTCGACGACTAAAATTAGAGCAGCCTGCGCTCCTCGGGGCTTGTATGCACGCGTGCACCTGCATGGGGTGGATGCGCGCCAGTTTAGGCCGACTCTGTCTCTCTTCGTAAGTCGGACACCGTGTTGTGTTGAACACTTTCGGGAGGAGGACGGATTGGTTCGGGCGCGCATAACGCTATAACTCGCGTGCTTTTACGTGCCGGCTATTTATACGAGCAAACTTTACCAATAAGGCGATCGTTACGGCAATGTCCAAGTTAGTTTGGAAAGTTTCAAACTTTAACTTATTTGAGCGACGCCCGATTTGCAGTATCGGGGAGCACTTTGTTCTCTGATCATGGAGCGAGAGTTCTACTGTGCACAACACGTGTTCAGTTCATATTTACTCCTTCTTTAACGATTTAATCGGAGAAAGGAAATTCATATTCATTTTAGGTCTATTTTTATTTATAAGAGCAAATACTGAAGGCAAAATTGGGAGAAATGCATACTATTGTTAATTTTTCTTTATCATTTTTAACGGCTACTGAGATAACTGAGTCTTTTCTTTCCGTTCGAATTTGGCAGCGAGCAGTTTTCTTGAGTTTGCTTTTAATAACAATGTAACTTTTTCGTAGAATTTTATATGGTTTTTGTTGGGAAATTAAGAATTTTGGAAAATTTTGTGGAATGGATATACGAAATTGGTTAGTATAATAGAGAAACGAACGAAACACTTTAAATGCTCATTATTAGCTAGGGTTTAGAAAATACCATCGTATACAGTAAACGTTACTGCATTTTCAAAAGTCAGAAAGTTGGATAACAAACGATTTTATTGTATAGTATCGTATGATATTGATACACGTAACGTCTTGTGACGTTGTGTCTAATAAAAAATTTCTCCGAGCCTGATACAATGATAACATATCTATGAATCGGACTTTAATAAAAGCACTCAATATTGTCACGGACAGTGCTACTATTGTCGTTAATACGAGTCGATTACTTCCAATAATATAATACTATAATTTATGGCAGTTTTATATGAAAATATTAATTAACTTAGATCGTCAACATTAAAATTTATATGCGCACGCAGATCAAAATGTGTTTAATATTTTTACTTTTTCGAAAAGAAGAAATCAACAACATTTAGACTAAATAATGAGGTAAGTCACAAGTCAGAAATTGTAATGTCAGCCTGCAATATTTTTATCGTTTCTTTCCTTATTTAGTGAAATGTTAAAAATTTATTAAGAAACAGAAAGTAGTCTCAGAAACTGCCTCGGTTTCGAGGATGCCGGATAAACAAAATTTTATTTTTCTTAAATCTTCCTTATTGAGGAAAACGGCTAAAGAATATTTTTAAGATATGGAAATGTTCAAGACAATGCAACAAATATATAGTACAGATGATTAGTCTCGCTTTCTCCATAAGATATAATGTAAATCCCGGCACGAATCATCTGCTTCGTAAAAAAAAAATAATAATAGTGTCATTAGATGTAGTGGCAAAACGCTGAAACTATTCGCGAAGACACAAACGAAACATGAGAATAATATCGTCGATAACTTATCGATAGTTTTAGATTTGAAATTTATTAGTAAGAATCAAGTGTATACTTTATTTCAACTATGAGTTACTGATATAATTTGGTAACAATTATATACGGCGCGTATATTTAAACAATGACAATAGACAAAAATAAGATTTGATAGGTCCGTTAGCTTAAATATTCCTAAAATTAACCACAAACTTTGTGACTAACTATAGAATCATCTATAATTGTAACAAATATTTAATTTACATCGTATTAGTAACAATAGAGAGTCTTTTTGCTATAAAGTGGATATAGAAAATTTCCTTGAATATTTATGTGTTCTTAAAATATTTGTTTAATCTCTATAATTACCTCTCTCTTTATTACTATATTTTATTAAAGTAACAAAAATGATAAAAATAGTCCAATTATGTGTCACTTTTGAGGAAACCGGATAATCGGAATTCTGCTGTAAAATTTAAAATTGTAATCGAAAAATATAAATCAATTTTACATTACCTACGAAATGTAAGTGTTTTAAGTCTATGATATACATAGTAATAGTGAGCACATCAAAAAGTCGTAGATAAATTTTTCGCGTTAGCATTTATTTGATAAATATAAATGTAAAATTGGAAACGATTTAGCTTTTAGCCAAGCTTTAAGCTAAAGGCTACGTATGACCTGAATAATGCGTCTGTACGTGTACAATATTGTATAATGTAGCTCATGCTCAGTCGTTGCACGCTTCTTTACATGGACAATACTGTATATGCATATTTACATATGTCACAACGGAGCATATGTTAGCGCGCTTCTTTATCAACACAAAGTGAAAGACAATTGCTTGCTCAACCACGTATTTGTGATATAATACACTCGCATGCGAGCAAGTTCGTAAGCTTGATTTTAGTCGGCTTATGTATGCCGTACATTGTCTTTTGTGCTACAAAATAGATACGTACTGCGCTGTTACGACAGTGTCTGTTGCATTGAAGTGACAAGAATAAGAGTGAAGATGGAAAGAGTAAGAATTGTCTTGCTTGTGAAGATGTCCTTCGTGTGCTCTGTGCAGTAAAAATTTAAATGAAATGATCGTTCAGGCTCACGTGCAAATGGATATCAGTGTTCCAAGATAGAGAATCACAAATGTCACCGTGCATGCAAAATCTACATTAGTAAAATAAGAATTTGGTGATTGCATTCGAGAGAAAATGGAAAACACTGAGGTTAAATTCCGAATTATGATGTCAATTATCACAAATCTTTTTAAGATCAAAAGGTATATTTTATAATTTCATTAGGGTAATAAAATGCAAATGTTTCTACATTAAAAAATTACATAATAAAGAAATGATAAAGTCCAATTTAAGAAGAAAAATGATTGTACACAATATAATATTCTAAATATGATTTTATTAATTTTTT
Source organism: Augochlorella aurata (assembly GCA_028455555.1). Taxonomy (NCBI): domain Eukaryota; kingdom Metazoa; phylum Arthropoda; class Insecta; order Hymenoptera; family Halictidae; genus Augochlorella; species Augochlorella aurata. The sequence continues at coordinate 13,268,305 of CM052148.1, read as the reverse complement.
AGAATAAGAATTACATTATTTGATGAAGATGTGGCAAAACATTTTATTTTGTAATATAAAATTTCATAGCATTCTATGTCTAATAATGAAATTATATTTGTTACAGGTTCACATTACATTGGTACAAAGTATAATGTCGAATTTATTATTAATATTAAATTATGTTTATAATGGGGAAAATTATACCAATGAGCTGGTTGAACCAGATATTGTTACTTTTAAGTATATTAAGTGCTACTTTGTCTTTGGTTATACAAGAATGGGCTGGCCTCACACCGTTACCAATTTATGTTTCTATATTATGGATTATTTTTATTATAATAATGTCAGTATGGCTCAGTTGTTATCTATTTCAGCTTGCGTTAAAAGCAAAAAGCCCATGTAACATAACATTCCTTAATGACTGGTTATATCAAAAGTTAGTAACTAATCTAAAATTACCTGTGGACAAGAATTCAATAAAAGTAGATACTGGGAAAATGGTAGATGCTAATGCGGAAATGAAAAGTAAAGATAAAAAAGTATCTAGGGAAAGAAGAATTTCTTCAAAAAGAAAAAGATTGATAGGAGTGCATGATATAGTGAAAGAAATAAACTCGAAATGTATACGAGTGTGGTATGAATCTATCAGTAAAGACAAATCATTTCCCGATGAAGCACAGGAATTACTTAAAAAGTTATTCAGCAAACTGTTCCACCGCATTCATGCAATGGATAAAGTGAAGCTTACTCATCATTTAGCCAATGTGTTTCTATTACATTTTAAAGAATATCGCAGGTATGAATTTTTATTTACAGATTTATTAAATAAATCATTATTACAAGTAATTTATTTCTATTATAGAGCATTGCGGCGAGTAGAGAAAAAGACAGCAAAAAATATGGATGAAGCATTTAAATATTTACATCCTGGTTCTCGTAATGCATCAGCTTTGGAACATATGCTCCATCGAATGATCAATGTTGTAGCACAAGAATTTTTACAATGGGAACTAACGAGTTCGTTGCCATGTAAACTATTGCTATCTATTTTAGCAAAAAGACTATTATTATTTATAGAAACAGTCAGTTGCCCGATCTGGCTTTTTCAACGTTTGCTGGAATTATTACAGCCTATATCGAACGAAGTTGCTAAAGTTCAAGATAAAAGTACAAGCGCAGAAGAAACTGTATTACGCACAAAAGTGCGGTATATTCTTATCAAATTCTATACTGATCATTAGCCAGGTAATTATTCTATATTGAAAGGATAATTGTTTTAGGAACTGGTATCTGAAGCTTCGTGCGATGGTATAACAGCTTCAGCAGTTGCCATAACTTCAAGACCAACACCAAAATCAAATTTAGACACATCTACAAAAGCGACAACTGAAAATAAAAGTAAAACGCCGACTATGAACGAAAAAAGACCGACTTTGCGCTTAGACAATTTGCCTATGGAACACAGAGGTCTTTGGGGTCAAAGTATGTCTGAAGGGGATACCGAATTAGACGAAGATAAATTATCTCCTGTGTATGAAGATACTACAGATTTTGCATCAACAATTGCTAGATTAAGAACGGTACTACAACAAAAATCAACTGTGACTACTCCTTTGTAAGTTACAAAAATTTGTTCACTTTTAAGTAATGTAGTGAGTATCCTGTTACATTGTACGTTTCCAGACATATGGAAGAAAAATCGTACGTAGTTTACGAAGGTAGTCAATTCACAAATCTAATGATTCCTTGGACGGAATTTCGTACTGAACCTGATGGATCGCAACAGTTACTTTATTGCATTCAATTTGATGATATAGAACAACGCGGAGTTGATTTGTTTGTAACTACGACGGCAACTGTTAGGAGACAATATCGTGATTTTGTTCAGTTGCATGCTAGTTTACAAGAGGTATTTTCAAAATTAAAGATTTCTGTGCATTCCAATATTTTAGTTTATTTACTTAATATAATATACGATACATAGATCCCAGAATTAGCATCTGTGATGAAAGATTTAGTATTACCGGAAGGTGGGCGTACTGAGTTGGAAAATTACATCATAACTCTAACTACACGCTTAGCTAGTCTATGTCCACCACAATTGCGACATTTTTTGCGACCAAGCAGTGGTGCTGATAAGAAAGCAGATGTCGTAGCACCTCGACTTGATAGGTTTTTGGCGAAAACAGTAAGCGGAGTTTTCAACACTTTAAAAACAGTTGTCCCAGGTTTTGAAGTAGAGCAGGAAGAAGAAAGTGTGCCATTACCTACATTGATGCCCTTATCTGACATACCATGGAGATTTGTGGAAGACATTAAAACGGTAATAACTACAATATAAATCTTGATCAAATTTACGGTTCACTAATTCCTTATTTTATAAAAATGTATATGGAGATTTTTTTTAATTTGCACAGAAAAGTTTGGCAAGTGAGCTTCAACAATTAGTTTCTCATAGAACTGATTATTATTCTGTAGACACAGCTTACGAAGCTGTTGATTCTATAGAAGGAAGCAACGATACCGCACTGATAGGTCACTGGTTGGAAACTGTAAACGATTCTTACGAAGGTAAGTTCAGTCTACATACTGTTCTTGGACATATAAGATAGCATTTAATCTGTTTTTACGTTTATTTCCTATTTTTCTTAACAGAAGAAGCAGATGAATTGGATTCTCATTTAACATTAACATGTGCAGCTATTGATCTTATTTGTGAATTATTGGCTGGTATAGGAAGTAACAATACATTGCAGCAAGAAGCAGTTGTTAGGTGGATGAAATTACTTTTTGGAGATGTCACTGAATCTGTATTACAGGTAAACATTTATGGTATTTATAGCTGATAGTGTTTGTAGGATTGATTCATGAATTTTTATTATTTTTTACAGACTACAATTCTTAAAATTTTTGACTTCTTGAGTAATAAATCATTTCACAACGTACAAACCAAAGTTTCTGACGAATCATTAGTGCAAGTAAGAGAAAGACTCATGCAGGAAATATTAACTACAATTTCCAATGATGTGAGGTTATTATTCGGCGAAGAAGATACGATAAATATTCTAAAATATTTACTTGGTTCTTACGAAATAAGAAAAATTAATATTGACTTGAACCTACAAATATTAGACGTTTTAGCGTCACAACTGCTAATTTCATGTAGGGCAGCTCATCATCGCGCAATTTCTTAATAGTCTAACTTTCTGTTTGTTAATTTATTAAAGTGGAAGCAGTGCATAGAATGTATGTTATTCACATGAATTACTGATGTCGGGAATCGTAAAGTATTGATATATAATTTTAGTCACTAAGGAATTGATGTGCCATAGTAAATTTGTTGACAATTTAGAACTATCAAGATTTCAAAAACAGACTATGTACCTGATTACATATTTAAAATAAGGACGCCAAGTATTTTTTTTTGATTAAACTGAGTTATAAGTTGAATGATGTGTGATGTATATATTGCATATTGTATGCATTTAAACTGTACATTCGTATTTAATGTTTAAGTTTTGTACAAATATTTATGACAAAAACATTATATTTCACAATTAATAAAAGTTATCAATATACATGAGATTTAAATGTATGCAAGACTTTAGTAGTCTAATACAAGTTTATTCTTATGATTAATAACATCTAATTTATAATTTATTTAATTTTCCTTCCCTTGTTCACTTTTAACTTTTTGTTTCTCTAACTGAGCTCTGAAATAAATAAATACATTTTATTGAATAATTTGATAGCTTTAATAATACATATCATAATACGATATATATTGTTACTGAAGGGAATGATGTTGCATTGACTAAATTCATTTACATAAATAAAACTTTGCTTTTCTACTTATGAAGAAATAAAATGTCATTTTCAACTAGTGATGATAATATTATTAATTATATCATATTGCAACATAAACATAATTTAATATAAATTAAATGTTTTACACAAATTACCTCAATTGTTGATTAAAGTCATCTTCTACATCATCATCATCCCAATTGTCTTCCCAAACACTAATATCTTCATTATCTTCGTCCGCTGCAGTCCAATCTACCAAGTCATTCGTTAAATTGAGGTTAGATTTCGTCATTTATAATATTTCATCAAAAATATTTATAATATTAAATTTACGCACCTTCTGCATGAAATTCTTCGAACTCATCGTCTTCTTCTAACAATCCCAAATCCACTTTCGCTTTATCGTTCTTACTGTCAGTCATTTTTAAATTTGATAATAACAAATAACGTTGTTTTCCTTGCGATAGAAAGAAGCAAATTTCTTAAACTAAAGCATGGAACAAATATTATACAGTAATTCTCTCAATTCAAGAATCAAATCCGGGAGCAACGAAGCTCTTGAATTGAGAAAATGACACGAATTGCTGTGTTCTGATTGGCCGATGATTCACAGCTGAATACAGTAATAGGTCTTACTCCTGCACACCTCCAGGCAACAGCTCGATTCGTTAGCAAGGGTTAATGTAGAAATTTTCT
>CM052148.1:13237640-13263720 GCA_028455555.1 Augochlorella aurata | reverse complement strand
AGAAAATTTCTACATTAACCCTTGCTAACGAATCGAGCTGTTGCCTGCAGGTGTGCGGGAGTAAGATCTATTACTGTTTTCCTAAGTTCGTGGTAGAAGAGTTCGCCATATTTGTGAGTGGCGCTACCTATCTTTGAAACGGGAAGAGGCAATCCAACACAATGTTACTACACACACATAGAAGAAACCCACAATACATTTATGTGTTTGAAGCACTTGCATGTGTTCCGTACTATATAGTAGTTTTAACGCTTCAGTATTGCAACCCACAGTTCGGGATATATGAAGATGGCGGATACTTGTCAATTCATATTTCAAATATAGTAGCTAATTAAAAAGCAGCTGCAGTACTACACTGTCACAAAAAGATAACGGACTCTTATTACCCTTACGTTTTTGGTATCATCCTCCTTCGCTCATAATCCAAGCGTATGCATTGGCCTTGTAATCCGTGATTTAAACACATTACAACATACAATAACGAATTAAAGTTCACAATTTTTTAAACTTGACCTAGAAATATTTTCATGGTTAATTTCGTAAAGGTATTTATGTAGTTCATCGGTTTCACTACAAGATGGAGCTATTCTTCCCTTTCGATTTCACTTGTTACTTTATGATCTCGGAATTATTGTGTAATTTTTAGTAGGATCTATTATTTAATGTTTTTAAAATTTCGTATTATAATAAGCTAATAATATTAGTAATTGTATATTGAATTATACATTTTATTTCAATAAATAAACAATAATATATTAAATTCTGGAAGGAAATGTATTAGATAAAATTTATAATAATTCTCAGATAATATCAGATAATATGTTATTATTATTTGAATTGTATATATTTTATTTAATATACTTCCCTCCGGTATTTAATTTATTATTGCTTATTGAATTATTACAATCAATTATACAATTCAGAATTGCTAATAAAAGTCAAAGCACCGTTAACGAACAATCTGCAAAGCACGTGACACAATTGAAAATTCAAATATACTCAACAGTTTGAACATTTAAATTAAATGAGATTATTGTTCGTGTTTTGTTTACTATGCTAGTTTTATATTCCAGATGGACACCGGCGCTATGGATACTGTGAAAGTAGATAGTCACATTGCAAATCGGAATGAAATTCTCCTCAGATTGAAAAAAATATGCAACAAAAATTCGGAACCGCATACAACGAATTCAAGTTGCGTAAGAAAAATTAAGAAATGCTAGAGTGCTTCTTTTAGAAGTGCTAAACTATGTAAAGAATTATAAAAATTTTTATATTAACAGACCTTATTCCCTTTTAATTTTAAATAAGAAAGATACATATCTTAAAAGAATGATCATGGGATAAAATTTAAATGGATAAATTGAATCAGAAAAGCTGTTTCTTCATTGATAATTAGAATTTCTTTTAATTTTTACGTCTTAGACCTTATTTTCACATTAACAATAACAAATTAAAAAATTAAATACTACATTTAACAAGCCGTGCGCATTTTTATTGTATAACTATAAAGATAAGTGCAATGGAGGGGATGCGACAGAAGGGGATGCATCAGAATAAGGGACATTTTAATGGAAATTAATATCAAGTATTTAAACAAATTCGCAGAACGGGATAATACTAATATAATAATTTTAAATATATAATAATAATAGTAATTTTAAATATATAAAAATATAATAATAAATATATGATAATAATTTTTTAAATATACCAGAAAATTTTCTCGTAAGATGCGAAGAAAGCGCTTCAAATTTCACGGATGTTTAACTTAACGTTCAGCAACGATCAGAGATATAAAAGACGTTTCACTCGATCAATTGCGTTCGATATCTCGAAAACAGTGGGATAATATTTTACACAAAAATAATAGATTTTGACAGTGTTTTATATTTTTCAATGAATTATTCTTTTCGTTTGGTTTAAAAACGAAACGCGCGACTACGCAGGTGTAAATTCAGTAATAAAGTACATTATCCATGGAAAGGTAGGACACTGTAAGAATTATACATCACAGTTAATATATTAACTTTCACATTAGACTTCTATATTATACTTTTATATTAAATTTTTATAAACTTTTATATTAACACAATACGGTCCAGCCTGTTTTTGCGAAAACTTTTGCGTGTGCTGGCATATTTTAAGATTGTTGCATCGCTTTACAAAAACAGGTGTAACTTATAAAATATCAGAATTAAAGTTTTAACTACTACGAATTAATACTATTGAAACTACTATTTTTAATAGACTATTTTTAGTCATTCCGACGTTAATAGAAATTCAAGTATAGATTAGATTTATCTTATTGCTACATTCGTTCCCTTGTCTTATCACGTGAAAGATCGTAATTTCAAGATGTAAAGTTTATAAAAAGAGTGCAATTTGCAAGATAAACGTCATCACGATGTCGCGTATGTACTATCATAAATATTCATCACGTTAGTTTGTTGATACGGTAAAGGAAAGTGGTGGAAATTTACGTTTTACTGACGTCAGCGTGACATGAAAAACCCAGAGTATCTGTAATACACCGAAATATGAGTCGACTAGTTCCATATTTTCAAGATTTGCCTGCTTATTATCAATAATTTCGATTCGTAAACGCATACAGATTTTACATTAACAGTTTCCACTAACCACACTTAAAAGATTCTAAACAAATGTTCGCTTCTGCAATTTTCCATTGAAGAATTCGAATCTTGTTCTACGATATAAGCTTTAGAGAATAAGTTCGAACACTTTCGCAATATCTAGATTCAATTTCTATAATAACTCTCATTATATAATAATTTTCCTTAGCATATCAGTGGAATTGAAATAGCAATCTCTCACGTTAAATAATACGAGTCCCAAAAATTACAGAGGGCGATTCCGGAATTTGCGACACAGATGTGTCTCAAGCATTCTCCGAAGATCTGACACGTGCAAGTAAATGGTCGACTCTGAATTTCTCAAGAGACGTGATTCAAGAAAGCGACAGAGCTTCGACCACTCCCTTGACATGTTCCGACAACGTCAGCGATAATAAAAGCTCAAGAACAACGGAATTCGAGCAGCACGCGGAATCAGATAACGACCTACCAAAAAATCTAAGTAACCCATCCACTTTTTCTTCCGAAAATACACGAAGTTATTTAAGAAACGTCGTTAAGACTGCTGTAATCCCAGAAAACTATGTGATTTCGGATTCGCAGTGCGGCTGCCCCTCGTGCTCAGACATGTTCAAAGATTCCGGGGGTAGCCGGGAAGCAGGTAACAACGCAGGCGAGATATCGTACAATGGGATTGATTTCATCAATAAACTGATAGCAGTAGGATCCTTGCCATCACAGATAGAAATCTCTCGTTGCAACAGTTTATCGCAAAATATTATTTCCGCGACGAGAAGCGACCTCTTCGCTGACGATTCGAGCGCCGTGTTCCACGAAAGCTGTTCATTGTACCAAAACGAAGTCGGTAATTCGCAAGAAGATGACAAGAGGTTGCCAGGATTAAGTATACTCGGGATTACACAAATTCCGAATCTGTATTATTCGCAGAAGCTTGATTCTGCTAAAAGGGGTAGCACGCGTGACATGTTCGAATCCGATGGGGAGAACTGTTTCTCCGAAAAGGAGAGTGATATTTTAAATTTGGAGATCGATGGTATCACCCAGTACCAGAGATGTAGTCTCGTGGATGATTTAAAATTTCCTACTGTCAGTATGGACGAGGAAGAATGGATCAGCGATGAGAACCGAGAGCCGTCTTCGCTGGAATTGAGTGGTGAAAGTGTCGATTTCGTTCGAATTGTTCAGACTATCAGCCAAGACGTAGTGCCGTTTCAACGAAATAGCTTGCGAGAGGATAATTCGGTAGAAGATGAAGGACATATGGAAACTCCTGGAAAAAGGAGAAACTTGGATTTGGGAGATGAAGTGGAAGCGCTTCGTAAAAACGAGGGAGGAAGGGTTTCTTCCGAGGGGTTGACGTTTACTCTCGGTGCTCTCGACACGGATGACATTGCTCTTCGATCGATGAAGGCGACTCTTTCGGTTCTGCTGAATGAGAAGGTAGCAGCGCAGTACATGAGGAACAGGTGTTGGCGGGATACTATTGAAATGAGGGCAGTGAATGCTGTATTGAAGTTTTGCGATGCTTTTGAAAGTGAGGATAAGGGCAGGGCGTGCATGAATGAGATTATTCAGGTGGTTACGAACACTCTGGACAAGTGCATTGGAAACACAGGACAAGGAAAGGTAAATCGAAAACGATAGTGGAATCGTATAGTACTATTTCAAGCGATATGTTGTCTATGATTATTTATATTTTATAGTTTTGTTCAACTGACTTGCAGACGATGCAGTTTGCTATTTATATTCTTCTATACATCGGATATTTGAAACTTCCGAACCGAAAATTATTTTTCGGAGTTGGACAGAATTTAAGATTTAACGAAAAATTATATATTTATCCAAGATGTTAAATAATTTAAAAAGATATTGTTATAGTATATTTAAATGGAATTGTAGAACTTCTGGTTGATCATTGTATTTTATTTTGCTGTTTATTCGAGGTAGTCTTGCGATAAAAATGTTTCTTATTTTCTGAATAAATATAAATCTTATAAATTTGTTTGAAATTAAAAAATTACGACGAATTTCAATGTTTGATATATTGTATTTGTTCGTAATCATTTGCGATCACAGCAAAATCTGCGAGTTTTTATAAAGTTATGATCGTAGACGAGAAGATAAATTGTCTACGGTAATTTTAGAACAATGATCGTCAAATAATTTATCCGATTGAAATAGTTATTATGCGTTATTTCACAATGAACAATATTGTAAAATAAATCGCATTGTTAATTGATAACGTTGGTATTTGAACATATATATTAAACTAGAAAATATTGTGTTCTAGGCTACAATATTAATCCACCAAGTAACTATTATTTTGGAATTGTGTGCTTCTATGGGAGTTTGCATCGAAGTGATCAATTATTTATTAGCAAGACTGAAATCATACGAAAGTAGCTTGACTTCGTTAGCGGCTGGAAAAAAAGCGGACGTCCATAACGTAGTGAATCCGTTGCACATTATCTTTTATTCGTTAAACGTATGCTTGGAGAAATATTGGTTAGCAGTTTCTGGTATAGATGATTATCATCACGAAGAGCAAACGATACCGGCCATTATTGGTTTATGGAAAAAACAATTCCCATTCGAGGGCATTTTAGTGGATGAAAGCAGACAAATGCGAGAACGCCGATGGGAAATGATACTGAACGATTTTAGTACGATCGCTGCAGATAGTTTTATTAAATTTACAGAAATGTCGAAAAGATTATGCAATATATCAACAAGTAAACAGATATCGCCATAAATAAATGCGCAAGAACCGTAATATTTTTACCACTAGTTGTACGGGTTTTATTAATGTATACAATATTACATAACCTTGACATAACCGTACTATTTTTACCACGAGTTGTACGGCTTTTATTAATGTATACAATATTACAATTTCTGCATAATTACATTGTTTCAGTACACCGAGATTCTTGACTAATTTCTTGTTTATAAGATTCATTTCTAAAAATCCTCTCGCGCTAAATTATCGATACATAATAAATAATTGAAATACAACTTGTTACCAAGTATTGCGTGATAATAATGATTTCAAACTTAATGATTTACAGTAGAAGTGTAAATTAACAATTATTTTATTTACGCGAAACGCTTACGTCGATTAATATACGAATAAAATAAAAACGCATACAAGTATTAATATTACGTTACATAATTTGTGAGATACTGATCGACTGTAAAGGTCGTCAATTGATATTGTTACATTCCGTTTCTTAAAATGGCACAACTGTTTTGAATTTTCCGGTATGATGTCGAACACTATACTTATAAACTTGTGCAGAGGGCAAATTTCTGTACAATATGGTATCGTCAAAGGTATAGTTTCACCGTCTACTCCTGTGTAATAATTTATCTGAAACAATAATGGCATAGTTAGTTCACTATTCGATTCTAGAACGATCGTACTATATTGTTCATTACTCAATGGAGAGATACAAAAATTCTTTGCATTTGCGATACGTTGATATCTCGCTTTTTAAATAATATACAATTTTATACAAATACTAAACCATTGTTTACACTAGGAATTAAAAATGGTCTTGTACTTAAACGGTATTATTATTAATTTTATTATCTTCTTTTTTAGATTAGTTTTACTACGCGGTGTAATAAAATATTCTCCAGCATTCTCAATTTTGGGAATGGAAGTTGTTAATATACATAAAAATACGTAAAAAACAATTGAAGGTAGAAGAAAACCATTTAACCCTCAACGCTCCAAGTGTGCCTCTCAGGCACCACCGATGCGTGGCAGACAACGTGTTAAACAAAACAATATATATATACCTTTATCCCATGAACGTCGGTTTCGTTGTCGTAGTAAGTTTCGAAAATCACCGAAGCAGCTTCGTTGGGAATATGCGGTGACCATACATTCAGAGATTTCAAAATGCCAGCGATATTTCTATCATTACCACTGTAGAGCATAAGCTTCCGTTCACTGGATATATTCCCATGAATATAGTCTAAAGTATTCCCCAAGATTTCCTTGACGAATGTTCCGCCGTTTAGCTTCTTTTGCAGAGGAGTTTGCGAGAGAAGGTCGTACTCTAATAACGTTATGTTCAACATTTCTCCATCGGGGAAGATATCTTTGGCCCAGTACGGAAGAGACTCGTTCAGACTAGCCTGTGGTTACATCCGCTTTTAAGACCATTGTTATTTTTGGATCGAGAAAAATGTTTAAATGCCGAAAAAGCATAAAAGAGAGCAATCTAGGGATAAGATCTGTGCGCGTCTTACTTGTGTTTCGAAAATCGCGTATAAGAGTGCTATCTGCGATGGATAGACCATCTCCATTCCAGTATAGTTGGACACGTAATTGAAGAGAGGCCTATGATGCAGTAGTTTTAATTGCACTTCCAACGACGTGAACACATTTCCCATTTCGAACAGAAAATTTGGACAATGCATTCCTAAGAACATAGTATCCTCCTCGGCGGTTACATATTCTGCAAATGTTGAACAGTTTCAGTTGATTTTTTCAGTGATCCCACGTTCCAGTATACTGGGTGTCCCAAAAATGTCAAGATTATGTCAAGGTTATGTATATAACCTTGAATATATATAACCTTATCTATATAACCTTGACCATCTGGAAATGGGAGATATCTGAGGTCATTTCAAACAACTTTTTCCTTTGCAAAAATTTTTTCCGAGGCATCATTAACGAGTTATTAACAAGAATCATTGACCAATGAGAAGCGAGCTCCGCTGGCGCGAGACGGCCGAGCCAACGACCCCGATTTCGCTCATTGGTTCAGTCGCCTCGCGTCAGCGGTACTCGCTCCTCATTGGTCAATGTTTTTCGCTAATAACTCGTTAACGATGGCTTGGAGAAAATTGTTGTAAAGGAAAAAGTTGCTTGAAATGATCTCAGCATCCCCTACTTCCGGCTTGTTAGTCATTTTTTGGACACCCTGTAATAATCGCATCATATGAAGTCTAGTTTTCAAGCTTTAGTTAAATTTCTTAAATAACTTCAAACACATTCTACGATTTGGGGTGCAGTTTTACATCGGTTTTAGCATTTCGTACGTGTCAAAATCATGGTCTAAGGTGAAATTGTTATTCTTTAACCCAGCCTTTCCTTCTTACCAGAAGGTATTGGCTGCCAATTGATATCATCGTTCCATTTAGTATCTTCCGTTAGTGGCCAGAGACCCGCGTTTACCAACTGCGCTGACATCATCGACAGTGGATACTCCGTCGTTCTCACTTTCATCGTTTCCCTTTTATACAGCTTTCCCAAAAATTCGTCGTAAACGTTGCGTATATGTGTTCCTAGATTGTACATGTTGAGTTTGCCAACCTGTTCAGAAATAATAAACTTGAAACCAATTTGGAATTTTAACCGAGTTCGACAGCAGCGATATAACAGCATCCACATTTAACAAGTGCAACCGAATCGCTACAATTTAAGGCGTATTTTCAATTAGTTGGTAAAAGTTGAATTATTTTATACGGGACTGTAAAAATTTCATGTATCTGTTTCTCTTGCGTTTATATCTAATCAAACGGTTAATGAAAATCTCAGTGGTGATTTTAGAAAAATTGATCTGTTACAGTAATCACAGTCTAAGCCTAAAATACACGAGGAAACGAGAAGTACATAGATTGCTCGATTCGAATTGTTTGATTACTCTTCTCCAATTGCGTGGATTAATTCTAAGCATCTCAAACTTCAAACATCCGGATTTTGTTTATCGACGGATCCCGGCGGAATTACGATCGTCAGACAAATGATAACATTCTTTTAACACATTGAATGCCACTGGGATCACCGGTGACCGCCGCTCAACTTGGTAGTGACGCCATGGCGGCCACCGGTCACCGGCGCGCCCAGATTTATAGAAATATATATAATTTAAACAAATGAGAATACTTATAATTTTTTATTATTATCATCGTTGATGTCATCGGTGACCACCGTCACAATTAACATGTCAAACGTTGTTATACACTGTAACTTATCTATTGCAGACAATATTTCAACATTATATGTATCGCATAATAGAAAATTCATCGTGACGCCACGAACAATCCCTGTAAAATTGGCGTGGCATTCAACTTGTTAACGTAAGTAGGAGTATGTTACGCGGAAGTGAAATGAGATGATTAATTGAAAATCATTGCAGACTCACGTTAGGCATCTGGAGGGTAGCAAAATTGAAGTGTTCGTAAGTCATTGTGGCTGGGAAACTCGAGTCGTTGCTGTATATCAGGGATGAAATTGGAGCGTATGTTTTATGGGCGAATATCTGTAAAAATTGTTAGAAGCATTCTTCTTTGATTTCGTAAGATGCCTACTCCTTTTTCAGAAGCTTCTTTAACCAGTCAGCTGAGCAGCGCCATTTCTAGAGCGCGCACCTACGCGTGTCGTTATAATAAGCAGCTCCAGCTAGAGTCAGAATCTATCTCAATTTATTTATAATTTTTATTTATTTGTTTTATTTCGTCCTGACCTCTAAAGGTTCTAAACAAATTGAAATTTACGAATATATTTTAGTTCTTGCTAAAATTACAATTTACATTGCAAATGGTAACTAAATTCTACACATGACGGATATAGTCGTCATAATGCAAAAATATCTACTATCATTCTGCATGACGGATATAGACGTCGAACACAGCTGACTGGTTAATTATCTCGACTTTCAAGCTGTTTTAGTACATCATTATGTACTGCTTATGTATTATACTACACTGTATGTCTTTGAATACGCGCGTCTGCGGTGTTTAGCGTTTGCTTACGATTTGTAATAACTGCAACTCGGGTTTGGCCTTTACCACGGTTATTAAAATACCTAACCAGCATAATATGCCCGCTTTCATGTTCGGTTACGTGGATTCGCGCTTCCCTCGGTAGTATGAAAATCCTGGAAACAGATTAATCTCGTTAATTAAGTTATTAGTAGTCATTTAGCCCTTTGCACTCGAAGCTATTTTAATTCGAAATCTAAAACATGTTTCATGATTTCTGTTTTATATGACTTATTGCGATTTATGCGTATCAAAATGAGCCTATTCGCAAGTACAATATTTAAGATATTAACAATCTTTTAATAAAGATTAATATAAACGAATCTGAGATTATTAAAAATATTTTGAAAAATATTCTACCAATTTTTAGTGGCGCCTCAGAGTCGCCACTCGAGTGCAAAGGGTTAGTAGTCGCGCGCCGTGGAAAAATGTTGCAGCGACGAAAATTGGAAAAACATCTCGCTTTTTAAATCTCAACGATCGTTCATGCGCGGAAAAGAATGTTTCTCATAGATTAGTCAGCCTAGGATCACGCGACGAGCGCGGATCGTTCCAGTGGTTCGTAAATAAAATCGCTGGATCTATAATTCCGAATGTAAATACATGATAAATGAAACCGAACACATTTCTTCCGTTTACATTAAATTTTTGAGAATGAATAATACAAGCAACGCTGTTGGTACGGCGGTACGCCGAGCAGCGTTTTAACAAGTGATTTCAATGAAAACGTGGAATAACAACTGCCCGCTGTTTTGCTTAGTCCAGCATACGCAAGAATGTATTTTGTAACGCGTTCACTGAAATGGAAAGACATCAACAAGAAGTGCGCAATATAATGGATTCAGTTTTTCCGAGATATCAATCGAATGTATTCAGAAGAATGAAGAAGACTTTCGAGTGGAGGAGCTGCATGCACGAGGTAAGTGTTCGAAGAAAAATGCCGACGTATCATCTCGCGATGAGACACTTCCAAGTTCACGCGTACCTAATCTTTCCCAACGATTCAATGGAGCATAGATTAAACGAGAAAACTCTGGAACACATTGCACGCGGTTCGAATAAAAACAGATCCCATTGTCGCCGGTATCGTAGAGCTATAGTATCATACTCGCGTCAGGCTGCGAACAGATTTCATCGGCGTTTATCTCGGACGATAATCTTTATCCTAACTTCCCGCTGGAAGGACAGTGATCCGAGCGAACAGAAAATCTGATCGACGAAGCTTTTACCTGGCTCCTCTTGTGCTGCACGGCGCAACGCGCGGTTCCCTCTGCGATTATACAATTATCAAAGCACTCTCCGCGACTCTGAACATCCTCTCGTCGGCTCGCTTCGATTGTCCTCTCGGCGACGTTCCGCACGGTACACGACGGTTTTCAGCAAACGAAAGGAATGCGAGCTAGAATAAAAGTGGCGACACTTGCTCGAACTTCGCAGAGGACTGCACAACGCCGCTTACACTCCTTCGGCTGATGATTGCGATCAGATAAAGCGTCTTTGATGTGTCTCCACACGTTGGCGAACCGCTCGTGCTTAATTTAATCGGCAACCTTCGCGTGAAATCGTCATCTTTATCAGAGCCGGCAATCGACGGTGCTTTGTGTAATTCTTGACAATCAGTTCGTTTCCACCAAAGAATCTTTGTAATCGAAGATCGTGGTTCATATAAAATGATTTCTGGAGTCAGAACCGCCGGAGATTGTTTGGACACGCTGCAGTCTGCGAATCCGCCTCGGGCTTAGGAGCTACGACCTGCTCAGAGTAAGATGACCTAACGTCGTTTATCGTATCATTGTTTCTTGCCGCTCTGTGTTTCGACCCTTCGTAGCGTTGCGCCATTTTGTACGGTTCGCTAACACCGCGTCGAATTTGACTGCCTAATTTCAATGACCAGGCCGCGGATTTCATAATTTTGTGAAAGAAATTGGAAGGTTAAATACGAAACGGGGAGAAATAATGTGCGATAGCAAATAATTTTTATTTTGCACAAAAGTTCGCAGATTATATGTAACTGAACAATAAAATTGCAATTCGATCCAGCTGGAGCTAATTTGAATGGACACTTTATTTAAAATCAGATTCTTAGTTTACAGTTATTTCTGTTATTTTACTTAAATATTATATGAAAAGTGGACCTTTGTTTACACATTAATAATTTAATATATAATTAAAGCATTAATAAATAATTAATAATTGAATATAGTTTTTGACTTGTCCTTTCGTAGATTTATTTTGCAATCTTCAGTGTTTCGTTCATGTCAGAAAAATATTTTTCTAATTTTCTATTAATATTTTTCCATTTTCGAAAACAAATTTTCGTATACAAATTTTGGAAAAATTTTATTGCCGTGATTAAAAAATATTCTAGTAGTAGGAACTAGCTACGTGTTCTTCAAGGTAGCCGTATTTGTTTACTATGAGATAGTCGGGATTACAACATTAATCATGTTTGGTTCCCAATTAAATTAACTAAACATTGTTCATTCAGATTTAATGCAATTATAGCTTGCTTAAAATAGGTCACGGTAAATATGTCGCCATCAAGGAATCCTCGTAATCTAATCAAATCCTAATTTCAGATCGTCTTAGAGATAGGCTTTGTTTAAGATAAAAAAGTGTTATAAATAACTGCATTTACGAAACGAAAACATTGGATTATTTAGAACTATTTAATGCTGTATAATTTTATGGACATCTTTCCTTTCGTCGACTTCTGTTAATTATAGAAATAGGGGTTGGTTCGTCTATAGGTTTACAATATTTAGAGAAAACAGTTATCAATTGAAATTGCAAATTTTGGCCCGTTTTGCGAAATTGATACTCTACGTTAGTATCAATTTTTACATTTTACTGTCGTCACTAATTTCTTCTAATTCGTTACAAAATTAGTTATTTTCCGCGCATATCTTAGGACAAATGCTCACACGATTATTTATTTAGCCCAATACAAACTTTTATATAATTCAGCTGAGCTTTATTAATATTATTAATAATATTAATTGCAACTTAGGAGTTCTCGGTTTTTTGATTCTGAACCGACGATGTGATTAAAAAGCAAAGTACAACTTGTGAACTAAAGTTAATGGTACATAGTAAAACATGCTCGTCTCTGCATCACGTTTGAGAACGCTGGACAGGAACTATTGCACAGAATATGAATATAACAAATTACTTGATTACAGAGCATTGAGTTTGAAATCATACATTTTTTGTTTTAGATACTGCAAAATTCCTTATCTCAGCACGATTCTGTTGCATTTGCATCTATTCGTATAAAATACGAAATTACAAATAAGACGCCGTTCGTTAACCCTTTGCGCTCGAAGCTATTCTAACCCTTTACACTCGAAGCCATTTTAAAAATGGTAAATATAAACTTACTTTTCTAGCTTATAGTATTCCTATTTTATGTGTCAAAGTGTATTTTATGCATATGAAATTGATTCTTCTAACTCATACTAACAGTTTTGCTTCTAACGACTCTTTAAATCTAAATTTTTGTTAGTGTAAACATTATTTTAAACTCGAGTGCAAAGGGTTAATTCCAACTCCAAAACATGTCTTACGATTTCTATTTTATATGATTTATTGCGATTTATGCGTATGAAATTTAGCCTATTCGCAAGTACAGTATTTACAATATTAACAATCTTTCAATAAAGATTACTATAAACGAATCTAATATTATTACAAATATTTTGAGAAATATTATACCAATTTTTACTGGCGCCTCAGAGTCGCCATTCGAGTGCAAAGGGTTAAATACTGCTCTTTTCGAAGAGCGCGCGGATTAAATCTAACGAAACTAAGCACTGCGATTTATATGCAATAGACAAATTGCGAGAAATTGTCAATTGCGAGCTTTCCGAACAAGAACTAAAGGCAATAACACGTTGTAATATCACGATAAACGGAGAGTGCATTATGCACGCACGGTGCGCAATGGCGGATAATTATCCTGCGGATCGTTTGTCCTATCAACAACCCATTTCGAAAGCCGTGTCACGTGTATCAGTTAAATACTCGCCAATAGCCCGGCAAGAATCTTATCGTTCTCATGATAATAAGACGAACCACGTGTCGAACATGCACCCAGCGGCTCTTCGGAATATCAAACAGAAATTAACATTTCACAGGGTATCCGTACTACTACGAATACTACGCGTTTCGGTTATCTCCGTCACGTTTTGACGTCACTCAAAAAATTCATTGATCCAGTTCGTAGAAAGATAACGGTTCCATAAATATGCATTGTTGTACGAGGCCCTTGCTTGCCACCTACTGGTAAAGATACATATAATCGCGCGCTTTTTGTACCGTGATTTGTATCGATCATTCGAATGATTCATGCAGTGTGACACAATGTGTACGGCAATGCGACGGATAACGCGACTTAGATCGAACTTGTTCTAGACGCGATAGGGAATCGCTCGTTTTCGCGATACGCGGTTTAATTAATTAACGCTTGAAAATGTATTCGAACAGCTTTCATATTTCTCGTGGAGATTCGAAAATTTAATGTTCGCCAATTTTGCAGAGAAAGCGTATCTGCGGCAAAATGCTTTAATTTTCAATGTCGTTATTTGCGATTCCAATAGTTGAGATATTTGCATTTTCGGTAGCAGCTTAATTGGATAGTACGACTGGGAGAAATATATTTTGTACTATCTATAGATTAGATATATTAATGTAACCATCGATGTAGTAGTTATATACTAGTAATAGATATAGTAAATATAATAGTAACCATCTATTACTAGATATAGTAATGAAGATATAGTAGTTATATAGTAGTAATAGATATAGTAGATATAATAGTAATCATCTATTACTAGATATAGTAATGAAGACATAGTAGTTATATAGTACTAATAGATATAGTAGATGTAGTAGTAACCATCTATAACTAGATATAGTAATGAAGACATAGTAGTTATATAGTACTAATAGATATAGTAGATATAGTAGTAACCATCTACTACTAGATATAGTAATGAAGAAATAATATAATCTAATTAGTAATTACAACATCATTCGACGTGTTCGTTTGATACTGCAAGCTTCAGATAATTAATTGCGATGTATTTCTTTGAAGAGAAAAAATAGCTCGATTACCGATTAAAATAATCTTTTCCTTTTAGCATTAAACAGCAGTTTTAATACCGATTATAGAAGTCAATTTTAAATTGTTCGAGTTTACGCGCGCGTTGTTGCTCAATGAATTACGCTCCGATTTCGCATAGGTCTTCTAAATGTATTATGGAAAATCACAGCATTTTATTCATCGTGGAAATCTTCTGGAAAGCTAATTTTCCGAATTATCAATGAATTTTCATTTTCCAACGCATAGTCATTTTTTATCAATGCAAATGTATCGTTGAGTAACGCAAGTTCGGCTAATTATTTCTGAGAACTTGTCGACGGCCAAAGTATTTGACGTTCTAAAAAGTAACAAGTCGACAAACGTAGAAGGTCGCGCGAATATTACAATTACGTAAAAATCGGCTTTCTTAGAAACATGTTTATAATATATTTCGCGATTCGATTAGAATGTTTTCTATAAGAGATGATATCGTTCGCTCAATCATTGTAGCACATTTCGGTTTCCCAATAACGTTTACAAAAGTACTTATTTTTGTCGGGCAATCTTTGTTTAAAATTCATGCAACGGCACGTCATTTATTACATTTTCAACACATGTCAAAATTAAATGATTCCACGATAATGTCGCAAATTATCCGTCAAATAATAGTCCCGATAAGACACCTTGTTACGGTTGATACGCAGATAAGTTATCAACAAAAGAAGTACATTTGAATGCAAAGTACGTGTTTCTTTCAGCAGATAAAAGTACCTTTTTCGTATTATATAGCGCGATATTTTAAATAGTATCGTTTTGCTCGTGTTTTCAACCGGTTATTGCCGCGGAGTCAATTACGCGAATGTCGAAATGTGTCGTAAGTGTTGGTAGACGTTACAGACACTCGCTTAGTTTCGACGTTCCGTCGCGCCACGATTCGAGAACGAAGAGGATTCGCGTTTCGAGTAAGTCGAACAACAATTATTTTCGTTTAACAGTTCCGGTGCTATCTGCCTTTGTAAACAATCGAGCGGAACTTAGCTAGTTATTTAGTTAATAATTTTAGTTAGTTTTACTAACTAGTGCTCAGACAGTACAAATTTCAGATTAGTACGGTTTTTAAAAATAGTGACGCGTTAAAAGTAATTGTTGACAAACATTGCGAGTACGTTGACCGCATTGACTAAGGTAGTAAATTTACGCTTTATTATATAATTACGTTTTCTAAATTTTAAATAACAGCTTTTCGACAGCAGCAGATACATTATTACGTAATATACACTGTAAATGTTTACGGCCGCGCGCGTACGTATGCAGATGTAATGGAGAAGTATAGCGATACGAAAAGAAATCCGAGTGATATTTCTCAAAATTAGCTAAATAGAGTAGTAATGAGCGTTATGATTGGTACAATCGGAATGATTGTTTACAAGTTAAAAATTATTTGCAACTCTTCAATATTTTAGAGATTGTAATTTCGATCATTTTCTATCTTCACTATAATCTTGTATTCTTTTATACCTAGACGCGGATTTAGGTATAGGTTAAATTATAGCTTAAGGCAGCTCTTTTCGGAGGCTGGCGATTTTTTAGGAAAATTTGGCTTTAAGCTCTTTTAAACACAGTAAAAATACGACTGTAAGCAGTTTTATAATTAACTATTACGAATTAAACGAAAAATATTAATTATTTCCTGTATACTATAGTATATTTCTATTGTACTATATCATTTGGTAGAGACCGACGCTTTGTTAGGGTGCAAAAACATTTAAGTAACAAATGATATGTGTTTTCATAAAATCTATATTAATATAAATATACATTAAAGTACATTATATTAGCAAAAATATATTACATAAACATGTCAGCCTGTAATAAATACAAATATAAATATAAATACAAATATAAGCCTGTAATGTAAATGGATCCGAAGAAATGTTACTTGCATTGTTTTTTGATGACATCATTTCTGGAAGTCGTCTGTATATTCGGCACGATAATATGTTCCGATAACGTGTTTAAACAAGATACGAAGGTACCTAAGTGAATTCAAGAAAATCTTATTGTCATTGATCTTCGACATTAGGTTTACGGACTGCGTCAAAATAACAAATATTATGATAGAAGTCGTTAAAAATCTGAATAAATATGTGCCTGCATTTTTATGGGGCGTTACTAAATATAATACATATATAGCCGCTAGCGATCTCATCTCTGAAATGGAATCTGAGATTTTCCTCAAAATATTTATTCTTCTGTGAGATAAATGAGTGAGTTGTGAAGTACTCACAAGTTTGTATACCATAATTCAGACTAATCTTGGTAAAAATGAAATTAAAAACAAATGAAACGTAGCGTATTTATAAGTTACAATTTTTAGAAGATCGACTCAAAAACGAGTCGTCTGAGCCAGTTATGCCAATGAACACGTTCACAAAATCAGAGCAATTTAATTAGTTAAAGCGAAATTAGAAAGTTAAAATTGATCATAGGGGTTGATGGCATTAGAACCCTTTCGCATCCTAGTCAAATTCAGTTTGTTCGGATAATGTTTCGGATTAAAATGAAAATGAATTTTCAAAATTGTTTAAAAATTAGCGTCACCCATATTTCGGTGACGCGGCGCTCAACGTGTTAAGTCTGCTTGATTAACGCCATTAGGCAAAAGACACTTAAACATTTTCAATGCAAAATGAATGAAGATAAACTCTAGCCGTAGTCTTATTTTCAATTCTCCAACAAAATGTTGCGTCTTGCATAAGAATCGATGGAAAGAGCTTACATAACTTTTATCCTGCAATTGTTGCAATAATAATCACCGCGTGAGCGGGTACCACATTATTGGTTGATACCCGGAACCGTATTTGTGGCGTGTGAAAGACGCGATTTCGCGCCTGCGAAGGAAACGAAGAATTTGTTGAAATTCCGATCGAGTTAACCCTAGCTCGGTATAGTTTTCTCTTGTTTACTCGTGTTGCTACGCTTATGCACGTGTTTCAACTACTTTTAATTACTCTTTACAGATACCGCGAAGCCTAGTCCGTCCGTCGTTCGTGTTAAGATTAATGGCTGAAATGTGAAAAATGGCTACTTGCCGTATCCGGCGATACGTCTATTCGAATGTTAATACCTTGGCCACAGTTATCTAGTGCCATCCGAGTTTATGTAACCGCGAACTTACTTCCGCAAAAACGTAAACGTTTCATATAAATTCTCAGCTGTTATCATTGAGTAATCTTGTGCAAGGTAAAATCGGCTCGCGTACGGCTGCAGATTTTATGGTTTAATGGTTTCTCTAACGACGCCGCTGCAGATAAACGATTTTGTTCGTCGCCGAGCATGTAAATAACCGTGTCCATGCGCCTGTCCTCCATCTTTACACTCGTTCGAGCACAGGGGCTGTCTGTAGCGGCGATTAGTTCGTAATCGAGGTCTGTTATGTCATAAGAAATTGCTTGGCTGCGAAGATGAAAACGTGGTTATTCAACGTAGAGAGCCATTGAAATTAGAACGGATGGAATTTCCGAGATAGTGAAATCAGTATCAACAGTTTTATTAATTGTATCTATCAAATTGTTAATATATAATTCACTTTGTTCGATCGTAGCTACATGTTTCCAGTCAACACGACCCCGCATAATTAAGAAAGCTTTCATTCCCGATAGCATTTTTTAATTCTCTCAGTTTCAAAGGCGTTTAATCGAAAATATTTTGCATTCGCTTCTTCGAATTCTCGATTTCTATAGATTGTTTCAAGGGAATAAACTTTTTGCTAGAATCGTAAAAAAGAGAAGAGAAATCTGTGCGACTAGGATGCTAGATCGAGAAATCTGAAGAACAGCGCGTCTTTCATAATGCAATCTACATGTAATGCTTGTCATCAAGTTGTTTTCTCGAAAATTATTGTTCTAATCAGAGTCTCGTAATTTGTCGTTTGTCATCATTATTAACCTCGGGATCATGAGAACCGGTAATATGATCGTTATACTGGTATCATTAAGTGAGATGAAAATTTCTTAAGCAAACGGTGATTGTATTTGATCGTAATTAATGTTATATATATATAAAAGAATATAAAACATATATATATATATATATGTTTTATATTCTTTTGTCGGTGCATGTTTAAAACTAAAATCACCGAGTATTAAAAGCGACTACTCTTGATTAATTAAATATATCCAGTAATTGATCCAAGTTGTGATCCAAGAGTGATCCATTTTTACAGACTCAATAATTATAAAATAAAGACTGGTCTTCCATTGTTAAGACAGCTCTAACGGCGAATCTTTATTATAAAGTACTAATATATTTATAGAAACTTCGACTGATTGTGTTAACGAGGAATTATCACAAACCACAAAATTGGTTTACGTCTTATTGTGGTCTATGATACGCACGCTAGGAAAAAGTTTCGAAGGAAATATTGAATGACCGGGCATCCATTTTAATTAACGAATTCCGGCAGTTTATGCAAAATTCTGTCAAATTAATTTCCTTCGTTGTTGACATCTTTTTGAAAATTGCACCCTTTCCTGCTGCTCTGCGAGCGTCAAATTGTAGCTGTCAGCGAAAAATTCATAGTTCCCATAATATTCAGCATGGCACTGTATTCTTTAGACTGACCAATAAATTAAAAAAATATTTTTGTACATCTTTTAAAACTATAACTTTCTTTTTAGTTTGGCTAAGCGAGCTAAATCTTTTTCGGATGTTAGAGGGATTAGTTTTCTGGACAAATTGTTTTCAAAAATTGCAATTGGATGTGACGACAAGAAAGCTGTTATTCAACTTTTTCATTAGAATCTACAACGAAAATTTAAAAAATGCGCATATTGGAAATTTCATCGAGATTGGTTAACCTTGTAATGAGTTATGAACAATTAAAGATGCGCAAAAATCGCATAATTCCTAGACAATACCTAGAGTAAAAATCGAAGTATGTTGTTGATAGTTCCTTAGTTATTTCAGTGCCTTAATTAGTACTTAAAAATTAATATTTACGAAAGCATTTAACAACTTCATTCTCTCACCAATTTTGTTCTCACATTTCGCAGTCAAATATTCGTTACTCAAAATAATCTTTTATTTATTTGAAAAAAACGACTGTAATTCTATATATTGTGGTAAAATATTGGAGAAGAAACTACTACCGACGAAAACGTTAGTAAAAAGATTTATATTGCTGAACTTCTTTTATGTATAACGCGGCAATGCCCCGCGTTGCCACTGATAACAAGCTACAGGCATTGGAAAATGTTAAAACTCCAGATTTACTACAACTGTTTAGTCGAAAGTCGTGAGAAACTGCGACTTCCGCTATCTTTAATTGCTTGTAACCCATGACAATGTCAATTAGGTTCGAAGAAATTTTCGACGTGCATATATGTAAATTATCGAGACATAGTTACTCATCTTCTTAATTTTCATCAGATGCTCGGCTAAAGGGGATTGAACGATGTCCGTTTCTTATTCTTTTTGTCACTCCAACCAATTGTAACTGTCGTGTTATATTGCCATAAAAAAACGGAAGAGTTTCCCAAGAAATGCGAATTTAGAAAAGAGAATATAGTTGTTCTGCTTTGAATTCCTTTTTTAACGATGAATTGCGAGCGCGTCGGTGATGCGAATAGATCTGAGGGTCGCTTTTCGAGCAGACGCACGTTCGGAAGGAATAATCAGCACTGCTCTGGTACGCGTTTTGAAGGAAACTGAGCCGAGGAGAAATGATATTTGCATAGGTTCTAACTTGAGTGGTGGGGCTTTAGGAAATTGTAAGAATAGACCAGAGTTTTGGAGATGACGTATCGAGGCAGAGGTTCGGGTATGGCGCGGCGAGGATAAGGGTAGGGGATGAAGGAGAGGTTGAGGATGAGTCAAGGGCGAAATTATGGCTTTAAGGTGTACAATGATAAGAGGTCATCGTGAAATAACGTTGATATACAATGCAGCATTTACAATATAAATGATGTAACAGTAGTAATAGTAATAATAATAATAATAATAAGAGCATAACAGTAGTAATAATAATAATAACAACAATAATAATAACAGTAATAATAATAATAATAATAAATATAATTAAAGTAGCGGAGTAGGATATAAAATTTGGCAAAAAATTTTCTTTTGGATACCGCCTACTAAAAAGAGTTCAAATCAATTTTCAAAAGATCATGCCGTTTCAAAAGTTCGTCAAACGCTTTCGTAATTCCCTGTAAATTGATAATAGCGGTGAATCTGACGTCGAAGTTCGACGAACAATTGCAGAAGATATTTGTCGAATAAGATGTCATTGGTTTATACAAAATAAAAATGATTTCATTCGGTTTCATCCGGAGTCGCGTTCGCAAAGGGGAAACACATAAAGAGGAAAAGCGTAAAAGTGATCTAACAGGGAAATTCCTTTCACATCCTCCGCAAAGTTTTCTCTATTCGTATTTCTTTTATTCGGCATACGTCACTGTCAGAGCGGACACTTTTGTTGGGCCATCGTCGCGGCCTACGTCATCGGCGCAGTATTCCTTAGACGGTTTTCCTTAACCACACAAATGCGTACGTTTAACGACCACGAATTTGGAAACGGGAACTTCCTCAATGCACTAACGAGCGACCAAAATGAACCGTAAGGAAATGATTCAACGAAAGGACAGGCTCCTCTGACGTGTTACAGTCCTTTAAAATCCCTGCCGGCTACTCGACACCCACAGTACTCCATTTGCATCGGCAATTGCGACTTCAGTATTAATTTACATCGCAGCGTGGTGTCGCCGCTACTTATTTATTTATTTATTTATTTATTTACATCAAGCGTAAGTGAAACATACACTTTTATTATTTTCTCCTAGTCTTCTACCGTTTCGGTATTATATTGTAATTACTACGGTGGTGTTATAATCATTATTATTAAATTTAATAATTTATTAATTTCTCGAATATACCTCTGAACATTAAAAGTATCTTTGAATATTTCGTGCAATTTTATATTAGAAATTATTTTACATAGGAACATTGTTGACAGTTTAATATCATTCGATTTAGAGTTTTCCAATAATGGAAGTTTACTATTTATAGCGACGAGGTTTTTGTCTTTTAATGCGCATACACTGTTGCAACAGAGGGAACTATACCACGGGAGTATGGTTTTTATGGGGAATATAAAAACTTTTTATTGCCCGTTGCAGTTACATGCAACGTGTCGATTCTTGTTAGATAGTATTTACACAATCATCGTAAAACGGTATGCTAAGGAACTATTGTATGATAAAGTAACAATTGTTTAAACTTCTATAGGCAGTTATATCACTATGCCTTGTATTATGTTAATCTCCAGATTAACTGTGCAAACAAAAAATTACATTTTATATCGTTAATATCGTTAATATTATAATATATTTATTTACAATAATATGACATAATAAAAATAATATATTTATTTATAATAATATGACATAATAATAATAATATATTTATAATAATATAAATTTAAACTTATAAAATTGCTATTGCGTTTCTATTCTAAATTAAAACAGACTCTTTTACTTAATCAGTTAATAACAGGGAAGTCTCGGTTTCGAAAACAATATTAACGGAACGTATTTCCTATTTCAGAAAGAACACCGGCAACATGGTTTCGTTCAGTAATAGCAGAACCACCTCGTTACTATATACAATCCTTGGTCTGACAGCAATCGTTTGTGTGACGACCATTCAAGCAGAACTCAGACAAGTGAACGTGGTAAGAATGACAGTTATTTATGTCTCAATTTCTTTCTTGTGCTCAGATATTTTCCTGGAAAGCAAATTACTCGTCTAATTGGAAATTGCACGTTGCGCTCACCACTTGTATTTCCACAGATATTCAGACACGGTGACAGAGCGCCTGATGATACTCCCCTTGAAATGTATCCCAACGATCCCTACATCAATTTCGACTTTTATCCAGAGGGTCGCGGCCAGCTGACCAATGTGAGTAGTTCTACAAGCAACGCGTAATCGTCATACGTGATCGTCGCTATATAATCATTGCCAGTGGACGATTCAATAAAATCATATTGCCCGAGTAAGCATGACGGCACAATTTCTTATACAATTTACGAGTAGAATAATTTACCATTGCGATCATTACGACGCTCATTCGATGCATTCATGTCAAATGTGAGCAGGTGCGCTTCGAAAGAGTAGACCGTGTTTAATAACAATAGAGAAACCCATGTTTTTTCGCGTTTCTTAAACGATAATTAGCTTCCTATAAACGCTTTTATTGTAAATAATATTTGATTGTAATTCATAAATTTCAGCAAGGAAAACTGCGAGAATACCAACTGGGAAAGGTGCTTAACGAATTGTACTCAAGTTTCTTGGGGGACATCTATACAGCGCAGTCCGTCTCTGCTCTGAGCTCGGATTATGACAGAACGAAGATGTCTTTGCAACTGGTCCTGGCAGCACTTTTCCCACCAAGCACGGAACAGAAATGGAACTCGCGTTTGAATTGGCAACCGATTCCCGCGAGATACTTGCTCCGCGGTGAAGACAACATCTTCCTCCCCGACGAGTGTCCCGAGTAAGTGTCTGAGAGGCCTATGCTTAACACGTTGACTGGCATGGGGGTTACCGGTGACCGGCGCTCGACTAGGCTAGAACGCCATGGGGGTCACCGGTGACCGGCAACGCAGCAAATAATAAAAGTAAATAATTAGAGTAAATACGGATAAAGGACAATCGCAAAAATTGTCTAGAGCGCCGTCGGGGTCACCGGTGACCTCCAGCAGGAAAAATGCTTCAAGCATGACTTTATAACTCATTTTATTTGCTGTAAAAATACGCCTGGCAGCCAACGTATTAAATAAATCGCGGAGTCAATGCAAAAGGACTGCACGAGGTCTGTCCAACGTTATCCGATTAACACGAACGCGGATTCCGTTTGCAGCTACCTGGCAGAATACAACCGAGTCTTGAACTCGCCTGAGGGAAGAGCAGCGTTGTCACAGTTCGACGGTTTCATGCAGCAGTTGACGAAATGGACAGGAAAGAACATAAGTACCCCATTGGATATGTACTACCTCTACCATACACTGATGGCCGAATACTCGCGTGGCCTTCCTTTGCCAACGTGGACGCGTTCGATTTTCCCCGATGGCGAATTGAAGAATGCAACCATATTCGCTTATGACATCGGCAGCGCCACACCTACCCTTAAGAAGCTCTACGCAGGTACGGTATCACTTCTGGTCTTGCATTTGGAACAAAGTGTAATACTAACGACTACGAAAGTACAATTTCTCGTGTTAATGAATGTTGTAGCAGTAGGCTAAAGGTATTATTTATTTCCGTTCCAGGACCGTATCTACTTCTAGTCACAAGAACCATGCTGAACCTCATAACCGGAACAGCCCAAAATCCGCGAAAGATGTACCTGTACAGTGGACACGAGACTAATATTGCTGCAGTTCTGCACGCGTTGGACGTCTACAAGCCTCACGTTCCTGCATATTCCAGTGCTGTGATAATAGAGCTCCATGAAGTGAACGGGGATTATTACATCAAGGTGCGTAACCGCTGTCTCTATGCCCGAATGTTAAACGTCTCAAGTAATCGCATACGATTTGATCAGCTCTAAGTAATTATTAATAATTAATTAATTAGAATGATCCTTCTTTACCTTATCCTTACATCGCTTCAACGCGCAAGGACCTCCGTATTAATTTGAAAAGACTTTTAACAACTTGCGACGATTACATCTCGCACGCACGCTCGCGCTAATCAGTCATGCGTGGACATGGATAGAGTATATCTCGGAAAACGATACTAAACCTCCTTTCCGACTCTTAGGATTTCAGTTTGCTGCGTTTAATCTGTATCTTGCTAATAAGTCGCGGTAAAGCGAGCAGTTTGAGCTATCTGTTCATGGTTGATTTGCATTCGCAGGTTCTCCATTACTTGGGCATACCGTCTAGGGTCGAAGAGCTGAAATTACCGAACTGCGACGTTATGTGTCCTCTTGACATATATTTGCAAATGACCGAGGAGTTGATGCCGACGCAAGAAGAGCTGACCTGCGACAAGGGCATGACAAACATGTCGGATGAAGTTGATGTGATCAGATTTAATACGATCATCGATGCAAGAGTGTCTAATGCAAATGCAAAGTAAATGGAGTGTTCAAACGTAATATTCTGAGATGATCCTCATCTCGCTAAACCAAAGAGAGAACGTCTACGGAAATGCTAAATGTAATTTTCTAGTTTAAGCGTGTAAAGCATTTTAATTAATTTCTGCTGTCGCGGTGGAAACTTTCTGCGACCGGCTATATTTATATATATAAATATTTATTTATCTACTTTGTGTGCGTACTTGTGTACGTAAATACATATGTGTAAACTTTCAGTTTCTTTTTAATAAATGTGTTTCTTTAATAATGTTTCTTTTTAATATCTTTATTATATTCTTGCTTTTTTGTATTTATCCCAGTGTTTTTTTTTCGATTTTCTTTCATAAACTTCATATTTACTATGCGTTTGTTTACATTAATGTGAAATCGACAAGGTGATATAAATAAGTAAAAAATCAAATCAATCGGTGTTAATAATTTATTTTATTACTAGGGATACTATTTTATCACTATAAGATATTACTCGAGGGAATAAAAGCTCGACGACATTCAAGAATACTGAGTAGATCCATCTAATTAATGAAATGCAGTCACAAATTTCAAAAATAATAAATAAAAATTCAAAACGATTCTGTGAGTCATTTTAAGATAGATTCCCATAGGACTTTAAGGCAATTCAGTGAAGAGTTTTTGAAATAAGAACAATGAATAGAATTTGGAACACCGAGTTATTTTTAAAAGATGAATGTTATAATTATATTGTTATTTTAAATATCCTACTTCAGTGAATAGTTTCTTCACTAATCGTTGTTTATGAGAAGAGGACTCTGTAATCAGTCGTAAAATATTGAACGACGAATAATTGTGGAACTACATCGAAGCTCAGCGTTACCTGTAGTTCACAAATTTCGATACGTTAGCAAGAAGCGAATATTCTATATACCTCGTTTCTGCTACGAGTGCTGAATATTATACGAAGGCGATAAGTGCATTCGGCGCGAACATTTAAATGTTCGAAATAGTATTTATGAAACGTGTGCTACAGAAATATGGTATAAAATGTAATAATATTAATTTATTAATAGTAATAATTATGTAATTAGAGATGTTATGTAAGAATAGCTTTATACATTTTTGTTGCAGAGAAGTATCCATTTCAGTAACGCATATTTATGTACTAAATGAAACCTGGTATACGTATTATATTATTTATATTTATATTTTTAGGGTTTCTAGCCATGCGAATTTGAATACATCATTTCACAAACATTTTGTAACTATTTCCGAACATTTCAAAAGAATTTGGAACTATATGAGCCGTGCCAACTAATTACGATAATATATATAATATAATATATTTAATATAATAATATTACGAATTATCTTCGAGCCTATCATTTATCAAGTACATTAATTTAAATTTTTTGTAACGTCTACAAGTCTCAGTTGTTTATATATGTATAGAAACATATCATGCGCAATCAACTTTGTAAA
>CM052148.1:13175655-13233882 GCA_028455555.1 Augochlorella aurata | reverse complement strand
CGTTGTCGTAATGCCGCTCGTGGCAGACCGCGGAAGAAAATGTTTAAGATCTTCCATGCTTTCTGCGGCAGCGAGACGAACGCCAGATTGGTCGTGCGAATATAATTGCGGACTTGGTCTTCTAATTTTGGATCTTGTTTTTAGGGTCAGTTGTATCGATATACAATTTTTAGTTATCAGTGCACTGATAAAATGCGTGTAAAGTCGCATTAGGTGCAAGAACGAGTTATAAGCAGACTGTGAATCTTTATGCAAAATAAAAATATCAATTTAAAAATATCAATTTAATCATTCCTGTCAGTTGAAAATACTACATACAGGCGCGCTTAATTTTTTCAGGTACCTTCGTTGTCTTAGATTTCTGATTTTTAAATCTATGATTTTCATCATAAATGCATAAAATCCGCAGCTTAATTCTCGGTCCATTGTTACTCAATATTTTAATTTCTGCTGCTAGGTTCTTTTACGTGAAAGTGCATAGGACACTTTCGATAATGAAGTGCATCGAACGGAATTTTATTCAACAATCCACTATTTAGTGAACGAAAAGGCGAGTCTTCGTAAAATACGATCATCTTCAATAGCCACGATCTTGACTAGAAACATAAATGATTCGATTTAGCTTTAATGAGTTTTACAAATATCCTTACAAATGTCCCTAGTTACTCGAGCCGTGATTACGTTTATTGCTATTACTATTAGCCCAAATAGTTTAATGCATATTTAACAATATATATGCACAATATATATGACACCTAAGCGTGCGAATGCTTACGTTTCCACTGGTTGCCGCATGTCAGCAGTGACGATCGAGTGTAGTAATGGCAGCGATCAAAGCAGGTAGCTAATTTGAAGAAATGTCTTCGCGCACGGTGCGCGATGTGCCTCTTTAGAGACCGTTTGACCACGTTCGAAGCGGTTCATAAACCCACTTTAAAACCGAAGTTCTAAGCGAAGAAAGTTAAAAAATTGCTACTTTCAAGTATAATTATCGACGGTCAATGGAATTCTTTAAGATTAATTAACCCGGTGCTCGGGTAGTTCCGTGGTTCCAACGCTTGCAATCGTTGTCGATACGCACGATCTCTAGTCCCCCTTTAATTCATTTAGCAACGATTACTGGACCCCGCATCTCAGGTCCGATCTCCCGACCATAATTATTTGTAACCACTCAAGCTTATTAGTTTAACCAGGCAAATCCCGGTTTCCTGGAGCTATAAAGCGCTCCGAAACTTTCCGCCGCGCCGGTGGGGTAAATGGCTCGCAAGTTCGGATCAAAAGGGTGCATCATGGCTCGCGCACTCTTATTACCGCGGCTAGCTGTCTTCGCTAAAGACACACGTATAATCTTCGTTTCTCGGGAACGATCATATCGCCGCTTGTCTCCGAAGGCGAGGCATCGGGAGGGGAAGAGTCGAGCCGTTCCATGAATCTCGGATTTAATCAAACGCGTTCCGAGCCACTCCGCGCGCAGTATGTTCTCCTTAACTCATTGTTCTCTCCCCGACGTTTAGCCGGGGCCCCTCCCCGCCGTTTCGCCGGAAACTTTTCATTCGGCCGCAATTGAATTTCTCGTTTGCGGTTTTACTTTTCTGTCGTGCCCGCGCGCGCGCGTGTGTTTTTTCTCTGTTTTCCTTTTTTCGTCGACGGCCTTTAATCGTCGAACAATACGGCAGCGGCGGGCAGGGGTGTACTCGTCTTTTCTCGCGGCCTCCTCTCGTCCCTCCCCGGGGGCCAACTTTATCACGAATGTTTACAGGGTTTATCTTCGCACCCTCCGGAGAGCCCTGCAGTCACTTAGAACCGCGACCCTGCTTACGTACGGCCCCTTGTGTCCCCGAGGCAAGAGATTCCCCGAAGGGGTTGCAAGGATCGCAAGACGCGCGTATATGTATATGCGTGTCCTTCCTGTGCACGCGCCGCGTCGCTCGTTTCGACTACGCGATGGCATACTACCCTCTTTCTACGCTTTGTGCAATAAATAATGGAATTACGGCGGCCACTTTTGCGGCGGCGCGCGGTGGGCTATTCGCCGGGCTTAGCCGGCCAAAATTATTTTTTCTACCCCGCGTGTCCAAAGTGTTCATACTAACTTTGTAGTATGTTACCTTAGAAAAAATTATTCTAACAAAATACATTGAGGACAAATAAAGATAACGGTAAACAAACAGAGATCATTTTTTTTAAATATTCAAAATATTTTTATTATTCAATGAATTGAAAACGTGCTTATTTATTTGTATATACTGTTTCGACACAGCGAGAATAAACTTGAACGTTATAAAGCAAATTTTATTATCATTTGCATTGTGCGAGGCCTATATAATTACTAAAAAAATGTGTAAAAGAAACTGAAAACAGTCAAGAACAACTTAAAGATTATTAAGAACTATGTGCAATTGTTACAAAGATTTATTTAAAATACCTAGTGGAGGAAATTGGAAACAATTGAGAACTATGCAAAAGAATTTTTTTCTTTGGTATTTGGAATATTTCCCGATATGTTGGTGCGTTCAACTCATGGTAATAGATCGTTTTTACCTAGTTCGACAAAATCAACTTTTGGCCGGCTATGTCCAGCGAGCAGCCCACTGTGCGACGCGACGTCCTCGAACCTAGTCGGGACTCGTTTTGCAATCACTGGCGCAGTTTCCTCGGGGGCCGCGATTCGCGTGTGTGAAAATACTTTGCGGTATAATCACCGATGACTGATAAAAGGCTTCACGCTCGTACTTTGTTTGGGTTTCGACGCCACACCGGTTAATTGCACGTTGTATCCGCTACGCGGAGGAAGCCGGTATCAAAACATTTCTTCGAAATCTCAGATGCTGCCCTATTAAGGATGCGATTTATGTCGCGAGCTCTGTAACTGTGCATGACGGGATTGTTACGGGAATCTTGATCTACCTGTGCGTTCGTTTAGCTTGGCTGAAATGAAATGTCGTGCGCGAAATTAATATAGGAGATCATTGTTGGGGCGCGGTTGATGGTTAAAAATTATTGGGGCAAGCCAGAGATGGAGGAAGTGAAAGTAACGTTCAACTGCTGCGTACGTGTGCGTGTAATTCATGTAAATGGTGCAGAGATGTATATTGATGAGAAACGCGTAAGGTCCTCGACGAAAGTGATGTGCAAGGATTAAAAACAGGCATGTGGGAATTCTCGGTGATTTATTGCACTTTGTTCCTTATATTTATTCTGTTAACGCGTACTGCGTCTAAACAAAGTCGATCGATTCGCGTGTTTCGTAATTTTTTTTCTTAAAGATGGTAACATCTTTAATGTATCAAGTTATAGTTTATTCTTGAAGAAATCATTTGTGCAACATTTCATCACTGACATATATGTTATAAAAATGAACTTTGCATATAAACAAAATATTTCTGAGCCAAACTTTGTGCTTTCCTCGTCAATATGTCCTACACCGTTGTTATATTATAATATAATAGTAGAGAAAAAATTGTATAATCATCGAAAGGCAAGATTCATGACTTAAGGTAAGATGACTTAAAGAATGTTAAAAATGTTAAAATTAATTCACTTTTCACGAGTTGTTAATTCGTTCGATACTTGTCCATGTGTCTTTTATAATTATATTTCCATTGATAAATCTTGTTAAAAAGTGTATTCCCTAATTTATCCCCTGTTGACATTTGACGATTGTGACACCTGTGACGATTTCAAGTATAAAAATCCGACTCAGCATAGTTTCTTCAAAAAATGTATCGTAACAATATTATTAACAAAATTTATCCTATTTATTACCGTATTATTTACATACCTATTACCGCTTTGTCTGCCACGTCACCTATATACGGCTGACAGGATTATTTAAAATTTAATTTTTAATCCATTACAATTTCTTATGTTGAAAAAGTAACCGATGTCCCATAATTATGCTTTGCAATTTTAATTTCATCTATAATAAAATACTTCAACGTTACGACATTTCTGAAGCTTCTGTTTCATATGTTAATAACAATACTATATAAACTCCCATTGCAAAAAATATAAGAAATGCAGATAAATACACGATTTCAATCAGAAAATCTTTTGTACCGCGATTGGGTGTTTCCTGCTTCCCGCTGCATA
Organism: Augochlorella aurata; assembly: GCA_028455555.1. Lineage (NCBI taxonomy): Eukaryota > Metazoa > Arthropoda > Insecta > Hymenoptera > Halictidae > Augochlorella > Augochlorella aurata. The sequence goes on along the minus strand of CM052148.1, from coordinate 13,229,790 downwards.
TTTCGTATGCAACGACCCGATATCAAGTATGTCTGATAAAACACGGTCGATTAGTCTCCGGTACGTCTAACAATTATAAATGGCATTGTGCCGGTCGCGCGGCGTTACAGGTATTAGGAGGGGCATCGAGTCTGGTAAACACTTTGTAAATCATGCACTTGCGGTGCTCACGCAGCCCTCCAGCAGAAACATGCGAGCACCCGGCGGTGCACTACGCCGGGCATAGGTGTGCACGCAGTCGTGTTGCAGGTATAGAGGAGACGCGTGCCTTCGGTGCGTCGAAACGCGGCGCACTTGAGGTGCACCCCCACGGCGCGGCGTCCGGGAACTTCTGCACACGCGATACAGCCATTAATTATTCGAGGCTGGCACTCTTCTGACTGACCGGTCTCCGTCGTCCACGACAGCCCCCGTGACTTCCCCTCGGTCGGTCGCGTGTCTTTCTTTAATATCTTTCGGTTTTAATGGTGCCGATTAGCTAAAAGCTAAACCGTTCGCGAGCGGTGCGCTTTTTCAAATTTAGCACCTGCCCCTCCCTCGAGACCGTGAACATTTTTACGGACTAGGGGAGAGGTCGCCGGGTTGAACGCGTTTGAACACGTGCCGTCCGAGATTTTGCAATGGCGTCGCTTTCTGAGAAACCGACGAAAATGGGGCTTCAGACGCGAGGAATTATATTTTATCAGACAAGTGGACAAATACTTTGAACGAATATTTCAACGATGTTAATATCAATTCGATGTAATAATTTTGTCATTATTTCGTGGTAAACGAGGATTGAATTGTTTAGTGAAAAAGAGGACAAGAAATATATTGGAAATGTTTCAATGTTACGTAACATTTTTATATAATTACATAATTTGTACGAATATTGAAGAAGATAGTAGAACGTAACAAGAAATATGAGAAAGGGTGGTTTACATTGAAGCATCCAGTTCAGGTACGGCATCATTTGGATGCACAATCACACAGTACAACAGAGTAGAGTGATGGAAGAAGAAGACTAATAGGAAATAACTGATATAAAGTTACTAATGAATTGAAATTTGGAATTATATTTAAGACTATTACAAAGTTATATTTAAAAGTATTGATCATTATTTCCTATAAGGAGAAATATAAACTGCAAAAGAGAATTTCAAAGAATAACAGAAACTTCGAACTTTTGAAACAGAATTATTTAAACAAATTTCACAAACAATTGAATACCTTGGAGGTTTCACGAACCTAACGACACAGAATATTAAATGATTGCAGATGATCAACAACATGGATTTTTCGCGCCTAAATCGTCGTTTCTGAATACTGGGGTGGTATAACCACTGAAATCCTGAATAGACTGAAATGAAAAAGTTCTAAAATTGCACGAGGGAGGTTACTGAACATTTTTTCGATTGAGTTTTGGTAATTGGAATTATAATTATTTATATTTACACAACCGAGGATTGCGAATACGATGTGTAATAACAGAGGCCTGGCGTTTGTAAAAGCGCTAAAAATTATGATGCAATTATGATAAAATGATTATTATATTTATACAACCAGCCATTCGCCTGTTTCAATTAAGTAGGTAGTACGATTGTACATGGTACCTTGATAGCAACCTCGAGATTGCTGCTCCTAAGCGTAAACTTCTTTTCAATTTGCGCGGCTCTGCCCATCATGCCGTTTGTAATAATAGTTAGGAGCATCTGTTAGCTAATTAGGTGTGCAATGAGTAGATCCGTAATTCGCCATAAAACTTCGTAATTGAATTTTTAACGACCTGTGCCTACGGCAGCCGGAAGGTACTGGTTGATAACTGGCTGCAAGAGAGTGACGAAGAATGGCGGAGTATCACTAATTATGTCACTTTACGTAATGACGTTTAAGTTCAACAGGAACGTACAATGTTTCGAGATTGTCTGCGGAATGGTGATATAATTTTAGTTCAACCGAGTCGATGTTTATTCAACTCTAATTATTTCAAATTATTTAATAAATCAACATTTCAAAGACTAGACTAGTGGAGCCGGTTACTGTGGGCCGACCAATGCGCTTTGTTTCCGGGCATAATTAACATTACATTTATCGAATAAGACATACTAAATTTATATTCTTTCATTTTGCTTATGTTTTTATTCTTTTATTTTGTTTACTTCTAAATAAAAATATTTAATGCATCTTATTCGATAAATACGAAGTTAATTATAACCGAAAATAAATTAAATTGCTCATCCCACAGTAACCGAATCTCCTAACGTATATTAACTATTATTACTCATACTTCTCGATCGAAGCGACACTGAATCTGAATACTTACAAGGTGTCCCGAAAGTCGCAATCGGGGAATGAGGGGTTCCTGAGGTCATTTGAAGTAACTTTTTCCTTAGCGCAAATGCAATCCGCGACTTTATTTACGAGTTATTAACGAAAAACGCCGACCAATGAGAGGCGAGCTCGGCTGTCGCTAGGCGGTCATTGGTCAACGTTTTTCGTTAATAACTCGTAAACAAAGCCGCGGAGAAAATTTGTATAAAGGAAAAGGTTGCTTCAAATGACCTCATTTTCCGATTGCGAGACATTTTTCGGACACCCTGTATATAATATCCAAGCGAGTATCATCTATGCGAAATTCAGACATGAAGATTAACCCTTTGCAGTCGGAGCCATTTTAACAGGAAATCCAAAATATTTGTTCAGACTTATAGTGTTTCCGTTTTAATATAACCCGGAGCATTTTATACATTATGGAGTTGAATTTTGCGACTAGTAGAACAATTAACAGCTCTTAACAATTTTTTGTATACAAGTAAAATTGTTAAAAATTATATTGAAACGTGACATAATAATTTTTAGCGGCGCGTTAGAGTCGCCACTCGACCGCAAAGGGTTAATATTTGCATTGCAGTACATATGAGATGAAATAAATAAATGTAATTCTCTTGGAAAGTTTTGATTCGAACAGCAGCATATTTCATATTCGTCGAAATACATTTATGGTTGGTAATGAACTGCAGACGCACTGTCCAGACGGTCGTTCTAAATAGCCGCGGCGAACGTGTTAAAATAGTTTGGGCCGTCGGATGGTTCGTTTAGTTATGTTAATTGTGTATCACCGCATGAACCGTGTATCTCGGGCAGCTCCGGCTCCAGTAAGTCGTCCCCATAGCGTTTAAATTATTCTCGGTGAGAATCTCCGCCGGTTCTCCTCGGCTTCTTCGTTCCTTCTCCGCACAATTTCCAAGCTTAAAGGACAATATTAGCGTTCGACAATTTAAACCAACTTCTTCTCGAGCATGAACTCGGCCCGCCAGCGGTAGCAAATGGGCCGCATTACGTGAAATTACTGTTACGTGCTATGGGCTGGAATTGAAGTTTCAAATTGAGCCATGATATCGAGCGAAATTATGTATCGGCCCAGCTGGAATAACCGTCGTGAGAAACGACTCGGCTATTCGATCTGATTTATTTAAACTCTAGTCGTTTTTCTACTTGACCCTCGACTCTACCGGAGTCGGACACTCCACTCGGATTTATCTTCTTGATCGCGAACTTTTTTATTAACCGCATTCGTTCTGTGGATTTTTTATTATTGGCAAACGAATTCATGCATTCGCGGTGTAATTAATGCCGATATAATATTTATTGGATCTCATTTGTTACAATTTATGCGGAGTATATGCGTTTCATATAGCTTATGATTACTGCGAACATGTTTCATACGACACGGTTTTCCAGACGTTTTTTATTGTCTATTTATACAAATCTAATTGGAGGAATTTTTCTCGCACTTTTCTTCGATTTCTTTTTGTTACACACGAGTTAATAAACTTGGAAAGTTTAACGTAAACTACGATTCAATGTCATTTTCGAAATATAAATGTCCCATTTTCCTAACATAAATGTCCCAATTTCGAAAGCTTAAATACACGGTAAATTCTCTGCAATTGTCCCGCAGCTTGTAAACAAACAACTTGGGAACAACTATAAGAATGAGCCGCGTGGCTCGAATAATTTCTCCTCCTCCCACATTGTCTACATTTGTTTACAAGCTCAGGGACAATTAGAGAGAATTCACTGTACAGACGTTTATAAATATTGTCTTCTCGAGCATTTAGTCATTTTCAAAGGTCACCTTACAATTCTTAAGTTATGAGATCGTTTATGTTTTCCGATTGAAATAAGTGCGATTTTAAGTTCCATCAGATTGCGTTTGTCGCTGCTGCGTTTATCCAGTTCATAAGAGAGGATAAAACCTAAACCCTCTGCGCTCGAGTGGTGACTCTGGGACACCATTAAAATTGTTCTATCACGTTCCAAAATAATGTTTATATAAATAAAAATTTAGATTGATAAAGTTGTTGGAAGCAGAATTGTTGGTCGGAGTTACAAGAATCAATTTCGTATGCATAAAGTGCACCTTGCCACGTAAAATAGGAATACTACAAGCCGGAAATATTATTTTAGATTTACAGTTAAAATGGCTTCGAGTACAAAGGGTTAATAGGTTTTCTCATTTATAGGCTTTAGTATTATTAACACTTTACCGACCGGGTCATTTCCCTGACACCGCCGCTGTTTCAGCTTAGACCTTCGCGCACAAATTATTATGTTATTATATTATATTGCTTATATTTTCTTTTGATTATAAAAATGTTAAGTATAATAACATATAATATAATAGTAATACAATCATATATATAATATAGTAATATAGTATAATATAGTAATGTAATATAGTAATATAGTAATGTAATCGTATAATATATAATATAATAGTACAATCTAACACGTTCACCTCAATAATGGATAACAAATTATTGTTAAAAAGCCGATTTATAGGCTATCGGTCGTTAAAGTGTTAAGAAGAAAGTAGAATTTCGGATATAAATTCAAGGTAACAAGGCGGAGTTACATGTAAATGTCCGATGCATATTCCCGAAAATCGGCTTCGCGATGAAATAGCAACTGTTTTACGCGCGCGTTTGCCGAAACCGCAGTTCTAAAATCCGCGAACATAATATTTCGAACACCGCAGGGTCATTTTAGTTGAAACTTTGCAGATTTGTTTGAGGGACAAACATTTAGCTCCCGCAGGAGCCTTTTTTGTTCCCGGATTTAGTGTTTGTTTTGCGGGAAAAAATGCGTGTTTTTCCCGTTGAAAATCGGTATCCCATTTCCGCTTACCGGAATTTTTGCACGAATTTTCTTTTTTCGTTTCAGAATTTCAGTGTTCCAGTACAGCGGAGACTCTCTTATCTGAACGTTTATTTTTGTAATATCCCGATAACAAAACATTCTGTTACTTAAAAAATTTCACTAAGGCTCTCTAGTAGGCGATAATGTATCTATATAATACAACGATTAGATAATAGAACGTTTAGATACCAGAATATTGTAAAAATAAATGTTTGGATAAGGGAATCGCTACTTTGTACCAGCTCCAGTTAGGATGATCACCGCAGAACGCCTCTAAGAAATGGTTTTGGAATAATTGATTATCAGACAGAATTGTTATGCAAAGTAAAAGTAGTCTGTACTAGTTAATTTATTTTTGTTGCGCATGCATAACATCTGCAGCCTATTGATTACTTTTCCGATAGTTTTTTATCTACATGTATACAAAAATTAAATTGCAATGAATCTTATGACTCACAATTGTATTATCTTTGAAAATTAATTATTAGTGCAATTTATTAAGCAGGCCAAACATTGTTATTAATAAATTTTACTGTTTCGACTCTTATATTATCAAACCAATTATTATAATTTTATATATCGTTTATGGCCAGTGGTATGGCAGCTAAATGTTTAAAAATCATATAAATTTCTTGCAATTGTTAAAGAAAAAATTATATTTAATTATATGTATTACGTATATAATTCTTACGATTATTATAATTATACATATATTCTAATAAAAATCGTAAGTAGTTGAAATAAATTAAATCATTGTTATAAAATAATGGGGTAGATCATCTGTGCCTTTGTTTTCGGGTGTTAATTAATTTAATTTTTACCGAGCAACGCGCAGTAAATATTTTTATTAAAAAATAAACATAATAGAACACTGAAAAATTCGGAAGGAAGCGAAATAAATAATGAAAAAATAAAGATAACTATGCCTGGAATCGAACCAAAGGCACAGAGATTGATCACCGCACAGTAACCGGCTCCATTAGTCCATACGTTAGCCGCAGCGGTAGGGCTCGTGTCAGTGATTCTAAAAACGCGCCGATCGCGAAAAAAGCCACGGCGATAAGATTGCGAACGGTAAACTGGGATTCGCGGAAACACGGTTCCATTGGACGATCGGAGTCGCCTCGCTCGGAGCGAGAACGAGAATTTCTTGACTGATCCAGGCATCAAAGACACGGGAACTTTTGTATCGCGTCGGACGACCAGCAGTTTTCACCGACAGCCCCGGCCAGAAAGGCAGCAGTCTATATTTACCCGGCGCTTTCCGCTTTCCGGTTTTCTCGTTTCCCTTAATGGCGAGTTCACGGAAGTTCGTTAGTGTACAAACCGTTCTATTATTAGAGTAACGCGCGTGTGCGCCGACGATATTCGCCGTGCTTGCGCCGCGAAGAAGGTCGACAGTTTTCGCCTCTCGAAAAAGATCGATTTCGAGGGAACCCGATGGCGATGGTTCTCGGCAAAGTCACGAATTCGAGTCATGCTTCCAGCTCGCAAAAGCCACGGTTCTCTCTCTCTCTCTCTCTTTCTCTTTTTCTCTTTCTCTCTTTACGGGCTTGTTCCCGTGCCTCAAGAACATGAAAACGATCGATAACTCAGTGGAACGCCCCCATTGTCGAGGAGAGAAAGGAAGAAAGCCTTCTTCTCTTTCTCTCTTTTTCCTTTCACCGTTCCTTTCAACCAGGAGAATGCGCGCCAAGACGATCCTTTAACTTCTCTTCTATTCCCGGAATCAAAATATTCGATGGCACGATCCGAATTGAAATTTCGATAACGCGGCCGAATAAAATATTGGCGCGTCGAGTTTCTACAATTTCTGAGCTTTCCATGGACTCCGAGTAATTCGAAAAGAAAACGCCGGGCACAATCTGCCTTACAAAACTCTTCGAAGCTCGTAATAGTCGAAGGAAACATTGTGTGAACTACTAACCCGAATACATTGCATTATACAAAGCGGCGACACAACTCAAATTGCAAATATACGCTGCAAATTGCAAATATCCGCAGCAAATTGCGAATACTACGTGGAAGAAGCATGAACAAGAATTTTAAGCGGATGTTTAGGTGTATGAAACCTTTTTCCTACATGTTTATGATTCATGAGTGGCACCACTTTATATATAATAATTAATTTATATTTATAAATACATATTATTGTATATACATTTATTTATTTATTTTATTATATATATTTTTGTCATGTGTATGTATATTTAAGTGTAATAGGGACGCGCCATTGTAACCTGCCACTGTAAATATGTATATTTATAACTCACACGTTCGATGGGTAGCAATTTCTCCAACACTAGTATGAAAAAACATGCGACACGCTACCGCGAACAGCACGCGTTCCACAGAAGTGAATAAAATATTTTCCAGCAGAAGCTATAGGCTGAATATTTGTCACACTTGTGCTCACCTTCGCGACAACTGTTTCACTGATATTTAGCCGTAATCGTTCTAATACTTGCAGCGGTGTGCATAATTGTCGACTCAAGGTAACTTCCACATTCGTACCGATATCACATCTTGACAAAATATGATATTTGTTTATTTTCATTTTCTATTATTTCGAATACAGAAATACCCAAATATGGTACCTTGTTAAGTCTTTCTTTAAATATACAGGGTATCCCAGCTGAACGTGGCCACCTCGAACGCTGTGAATAATTTTATACTCATAGAATCTTGACAGTTTCACCAATATTTAAACAAAAAGCTGTATTTGTATATTTCTCTTTTCTATTGTTTTTAATATAAATGTATGTAAATACAGCCAGCCCTTCTACAATCCATAACACTGTTACGCTCTAACATGGTAAAGAAATTGCGAAAACCTTTGTACAACCCTGTACTTATACAGCACTGGATAACGTGATCTTCGTTTAACACATTTAAAAACTGAATTACCATAAAATAATGACGGAAAGGGAGCTGCAATGTTGCCTATCTTCATACCATGAAATCTACAATGACCTTCTAAGAACCAGCAAACAAAGCAGAATTATAGATTTTTCAAAGAGGACAGAAGGTGCAAAAGATCTAAATGAAAGGAATATTCAGAAAGCGAAGGTGATATATTTATATTTATATTGTTAATAATAATTAAGCCGCTTAACTAGAATTAAAAAGATATTCTATGAATATTATATAAATATTCTAGATATTCCAAAAATATAAAAGTTACTTTGAGTCTGAAATTACCAAAAGCATGACCGTTTCGCTATAGCGAAGTCGACGAAGTATCCTAAAGAACGGTTAGACCGAACCCGCGAGAAAATTCGTTTCCAGATGTTTTGTCCAAGCTTTCGGGATACGGGGCGACCGCGTTAAAGTTTGCGCATCGAACTATCTTCCGCACCTCGGGACACCGAGAGATTTTATCGACTGCTTAAACGCAGCTCGGGGCCGATTCTCGTGCGCGCGGAGAGTCCCATCTTTGCAAACAGAGCGCGGCGCACTTGAAACAAAGCTGCAAAGCCTGTTTTACGTACTTCTCTGCCGGCAGTGATTGCTGCACCGGCGTTTTTGTCCCGGCACTGTTTGCCGTTTGCAGGGTGCATGTGCAACGGCGTGGAAACGCTGCGCCGTTTCCACAGCTCTTGCGGAAACGGAGAAGCCGACGCCGACGGAGACAGATGCGGCTTCGGTCACCGCGTCTGCGACGAGAACAATGTGGTCTAAGGAAATTACTGCGCGTAGTTTTGCCCCGAGCCCGGTCGAAATGGATCTTTGCGTTCCGGCTCGGAGTGTGGTTCTTCTGGTTTCGCTTTTTGATCTCCCCCTCTCCCTCCCGGAGACTCGCGCGTCAAAGACTTTCGTTCGCTGTCGAGAAAATTTTACGGCTGCACCGCGCCTACGCTGCTTTGCGCTCTGTTTGACCAAACAAGATCATTTTGAACGTATTGACTTGTGTAACGGACTACCGTGCCCCTCCTATGATCACAACTAGTAATCTACCAGGTCTAGTAATAATTAATGTCGTTTTACGATACATTTTTAAAACCAATTTATTGAAACGAAACAAAACAATTTAATCGACGATATAGTCGCTGTTGTTTTCAACTACTTGTGCTCATCGCTCAGATAGTGTCTTAATCCCTCTATTGTAAAATTCTTGCGATTTTGATTCAAAAAATTCGATCAAGGTGTATTTAAGGCACTCTTCGTTATTGAAATGTTTTCCAAGAAGAGAATAGTGCAAGGAACGAAAATGAACGAATACGATTTATGCGTATGAAGTTGAGCTTATTGGCAAGTACAATATTCGCGATTTTAACAATTTTTCAAATATAAACGAGTCTGGTACTGTTATAATTATTTCGAAAAATGTCATAACAATTTTTAATGGCGCCTCAGAGTCGCCACTCGAGTGCAAAGGGTTAAATTGCAACCATCCAATTTTGTCATGAAAGCGTAAAATCCGCAGCTAGAGATCGGTTTACTATATTCTTTATGTCTTTGAGACAATGGAAAATCATTGCTATTGTAGACGCGCGAACAGCGTCTAAAAGTTGAGCAGGATGTTCATCCACATTAGCGATCGAGAAGAGTAATATCGAACAAACAACCTGCTGGCACGATGCGCACATGTGCAGACTTCCTGCCACTCCAGAGAATCGAGTTGTATCAATTTAAATAAACTGGTACCTCGTAAACGCCCACCTAAGCTGCCCGAAGTTACTCGAACCAGGAAGAGGGAATAGTCCCTATAGGAAATTCACTGTGCTCGTTATAAAGACAGCTGCATCTGATAAGTAAGCTTCTATTACATTGTTAAGGTAACCGCACCAGCAAATAGACGACTGCGAAAGTACTACTATAGAACAGATTAACTCGCTATTCTCTGTTCGGAATAGAAACAAAGACCGACTTTACGATTCCACGGTGACTCGTGCGTTATTCCGTGCCGGTGCTTATTCAATCCACGGGCGTGCACCTGGTTATGTCTCTATATAATTAGAACCGATAATCTATAAAAAGTTTTATTAGGTCGTGACGCTTCGAATATCTGTTTTTTCTATTAAGAATAAATAATCTTGCAGTATTTATATTCCTGGGGAACCGGGACCCTCTATTCTGCTTTAATACGTTTTTATTTAGTAACTGTAGTTATTTAGTAAATTATAGTAAATTATATGATAGTTATGTAGTTAGTAAAATTTTCTACATTTTTAATTTTTAATTTCTTTTTTAATTTTTTCTTCGTTTTCCGAATTTATTACGGTATTGTGACTAGCATACAAAGCTGATAGAATAGTATTTTAAGTGGTAAATAGTAAATAGATATTTGATTTTAGATCATGTATTTTTGAAAATAAAATATTTTATTTGTCGGATAACATCGATTTTAACAAAGGTAAAGGAATTTAAGCGACCCCTTTACGTACGAAATATATGTTTCTTAATGTCGATCAGTCGATTATTGTAAATTATATATAAATTGTACCTGTGAGAAAGTACCATTAACTATTCCATTAATTATAAATAGAATTATAAAGATACATTATTAGCTAATGCTTTAAGGAAATTCGTCCCTGTGTAAGTTTCACGATTTGATAGTACTTTTACAATTATTTCTTCCGTTCTTCCATCTTTTCTTCTGCTTTTCTCGAGGTGATTCGCGGTTTAATGGCTGTTCTAATATATTGCCGACCACATTTCTCACGCACGAAGTGTCGGCAATAACATTTGTCGGTGAAACGAGAGCCGATGAAGATATTGTCGGTGATTTCGACGTGTCGGTATATAAACAACGTCCGTGAACTGCGATATCTCAGAGATCGTGTCGATGAAAACATTGCCGGTGATTTCAAGGTAACTCCGAAGATCGACCTTCAATAATACGAAACAAAAATGTCCACAATGGGGTAGATGTCCTAATTATCGTGTCTGTCCTAATTTCCATGCCCCCGAATTAAGAACGTAGATAAAAAGAAAGTATTACAGATAAATTGAAATCTCTTGAAAAAATATATAAATTATCAATTTATATATATAAGAGTTTCCTTTTTTTATACGTTTTTAATCCGGGGCACGATAATTGGGACAGATGCGATAATTACGACATCTACCATGCATAGAGAGGGAGACTGAAGCGTTGAAACGAGCATATCACGCGTTACAAATTCCAGCCTACCACTCGGATATACCGTGTGAATTATATTATAACAGTGACCCGCGCGTGTAGAGAAACACGCGAGCGTAAATGCCGAAGAAGAAAATGAAGAGGAAGATGTTTATTGAGATTGTGCGAGAGCCCGAAGTAGGTTTCGCAACGATAAAACGATTTTATCCGCCATAAATTAACCGTGCGCGTATCCCACATACGTTCACGCCCCCAGAAGGCTACCTCCAGATTTTTTCCGTTTACGATCCGAGACCAATTTCGTTATCGAAATTTCCTGTTACGTTGGCTCTGCTTATCCTCCGCTCTATCGCGACGTAGATTATGTAGCGTCGATTTTTTCTCCGTACGATTTCTCGCTACTTCCGTCGCGCCTTACGCGTTTCCTTATCGGGAACGCCGACGTTCCTGAAGGGGCGGGACACGTTTGCCTACATATCTTCGCGTGGGTACACCTTGCAGGTTAGATTCGCGGCTCCTATCCGATACGATGCTATTAACTGCGCGGGAAATTGTGTTAACACTGTTTCATGGGAGTGTCTTTCGGGGCGACACTTGGACTTCGCGATATTCTGAACATTTTTAAATAACGCTGATTCCTGTGGAAGTTTTTTTCCGATTTTATCTTTAGTCAATGACTGCTGTGTCCACTGTAGGCTCGTGAGAGATACGTGTAACAAGTTTGTTCTTAAACTATTTCGGAGAATAGCACGATTTCATTTGAAATTATTAACCTTTAGGAGTTGGAGGATTTTTCTGATGCTTGTCGGCAATACGGAGCTAATTGTGATTCTGCTATACGAAGTCGAAATAAAATTATTATACTGCTTGTAAAATTGAAATAAAAATTATTTTTCTGCTTGTAAAATTGAAATAAAAATTATTATACTGCTTGTAAAATTGAAATAAAATTATTATACTCCTTGTAAAATTGAAATAAAATTATTATACTCCTTGTAAAATTGAAATAAAATTATTATACTGCTTGTAAAATTGAAATAAAAATTATTTTATTGCTTGTAGAATTGAAATAAGAATTATTATACTGCTGCAAAGTTTTATAAGAATCGGTAGGTAAAATGATTTTAAAAGATGGTAATTTAGTGTCATCGTACCGGAGTGTAAAGGGTTAATAATATTATCGACTGTTCGGCGTTACTTAATTTAGTTTAGTTTAATGTACCTACGCGCACTACACGCTCATCTCCATTGCTCGCTATACCGAAATTTAAAATCGATCTCAGGTTTACAATCCCATCACCGGAATCTGTATTTAAGCTAATGCAGCCACCGATGTAAAGCGAGATTACTATAGTCTAGATCTTTATGCAAATTCTCATTTACGTACGTGATTTTGCAAACGTTGGAATTAAAGAAAAGTTCGCTTAATTTATATACGTTTCCTTGCAGTTTCCACATCTGCATATGCCATAAATGCATAAACATCCGCAGTCTAGACATTACTCAACATGCTGGGGGCCGCTTTGTAACCTCACCCGTGTGCATCGCGTACGTTTTGCATTGTTTTAAACGTCCTCATAAATTCCCCACTGGCCTTAGACCTGTTATTTTAATAAATAAACAAATAACAGAGAAATGTTGTAATGCTTTCACTATTCTTTGTTCAGCCTCGCGTTTTTCTCGCAAACGCATAAAGTACGCAGCTTTTACTTTTGATCAACGAGGAAATTATACTGTTGCATCTTAAACATTTATTTACATGTTTCACAATTAACCCTTACACCTTCATCCATATGTATGTATTTACACGCACAGGCAATATACATGTTTGTCTAACCTGAGTGGCTCGTAGGACGCGGATCTGTGTAACGCGATGCGCATTCCCGTGTAATGCCGGGTCTACCGTATTTATTCTGCACCTGAATATTAACGAGTAGACCGTCCAAACGAGAACCTGCATTCTACATTTCACCAAAATGTCGGCTTTCTGATTTCGGTTTTAGTACTTTTTACATATTTATCGGCCTACGAAATTTGTAGCCGGCGGATGCGGACACGACTTTTTGTAAAGCTCCGTTTTTTGAAAATATGAATTTCCATAAACAATAATTGGGGAGTAGTGATACAGTAGCCAAAGGTCCATTCAATTTTGTACTCGACAATAGTTAATTAAGATAGTGCATTGGTCCTTTGGTACTTGGGTATCGATAAGTCACGCGCGTAATTAATGAACCCGCCAGTGACCGAATGTTATGATACCGAATCCAATCAAGGGTTCGTCGAAAGGGTGCATAAGTATAAGTTACTAACTCGAACCTGTTCCTGTAACAGGTCGTTTGAGCGGTATTCAAAGTCGTAAACTACTTCATCAGTCGAACGATTCCAGGTTGCTCAATATTGTGTTTCGATAAATTCTAGAAATCAAATTTATTCGTATATTTGTCCGAATAATATTTCGATACATTCTAGCAATAAAATTTATTTGTATATTTATTGGAATAACATTTCGATAAATGCTAGGAATAAAATTTATTCACATATTTATCCGAATAAATATAATAAATATAAAAATATAATAAATAAATATAAAAAATATAATAAATAAATATAAAATATAATAAATAAATATAATAAATACTAAGAATAAAAATTCGTATATTGATTAGAATAATATTCCGATAAATTCTGCGAATAATTCGAAATATTCTATTGTATCTTACGCAACGCAATGCCACTCCCAGCGGGTTCTTAAGAGACAAGTGAATCTTCATTCCGAGCCCAACTTTAAGAAATCCGAGATGTAACTCTGAGCCATCATAAAATTCGAATACTAATAACGGAAAGCAAAAGGTGAAGAACTAGAATCTACAGTAAATTCTCTCTACTTGTCTCTCAAATTGTAAACAAAAATGGACAATTTGGGTAGAGGAGATACGATTATTCGTTTACAAGCTGATGGACAATCGGAGAGACTTTACTGTATCGCGTGTCTCATCGAGTCTGTATTCCTTCGTTTCGTATTAAATCTCGCGTACAACCATTGTTACTAGCATCACGAAGTAACACTTACACGTTGATATTGATACTTGTTCGATAATCTTGGTGGGAGTTACACTAATCGATTTCGAACTGTTAAATCTTGATATCGGACGCGACGAGAAAACAACGTTTGCGTCGGCTGGCACCGGCGAGGGATCGGGAATAATTTCAGTCGACAGAGGAAGCCCTTTGATTTTCTTTGGTCGACGTTGCGCAGGGGGCGCAGATAATCAAGCTTAATTAAAACGATTATACCTACAAATCGAGCGGCAACGAGAATGCGGGCTTTCAAGCGCTTTCTTCCCTTTCAACCAATTACCTTCGGCGAGCCTTCAAATCGAAGGGAGAGAGCTGCGCAAAGAGAAAGGGAGGGAGAGGGAAAAAGAGAGCGGGAGGGAGAGAGAGAGTGAAGAGAGGGAGAGGGAGAGAGAGAGAGAGAGAGAGGGAGAAAGGGAGAAAACACAGAAGCCCCTGTATACACGATTGAAGTTTCATTCTTCGAAGGGTACGTTTTTAACAGAGTGCTTTCAGATGCTTCGTCATGAATTACTTACGACCTAAAGTGATCCCAAACGTTGTCCCGAAGACTTTAATCCCCATCCCACCCCCGAAATTACTTTTCCCTCTTTTTCCCTCGATTCACCTGAACTTTGTGGATTCACGATTTCTTTTATCTTCACCCAACCGACGTGATTCGTCTGTCAACTTGAGAGTTGCTTTCCTAACTCTTCGATGAAACTGTAATTTAACTTTGTCTATCATGCAGTGTTTAACACTAAACGTAGCGGCAGTTTACCTAGTCTTGATTTTCAGAAAGAAATTCTGAATTTATCAGAGGAAATAAATCGCAACGTAACTCCTGATTTCTGATAAAATAATCATATTTTTATTCTTATATCACTGGTTTCGCCTCCATTTTAAAGTGAATTTTGGAAGGGGTCGTTTGACCCCTGCTTGGTACGTTTAATGTTAACTTGCTATCATCATTTGTTTCGATAACAAATCTCATCACAGTTATGTCATTTCCCGGGAGCGTTGAATCTCTTTATCATGAAATATTAAGAACTTGTTCACGTGGAACTAACTCGTCTTGCTTCACGCGAAACGCTAGATCATTGTGGTTGTCCCGTTGTATATAATTATTTATGTACGTGAAACCGATTCTTGTTTTGAACATGCAATATTTTGTGATATGCAATTTATTAACCTTGAATTGTAGACCTTTTGCCGTGTTTAGTATAATCCATGCTCGGATTAAGAAATTCATTCAATCGTTATGTGTCATGAGTCAAAATGATTTCGGTGATTAATTGACAATTATAGATGACTAGAGTCTTTTTGATCACCAGTGGCCATTACGAATGACAGAAATAGTTTATAAATAATTATTGCAGACGACAGAAATTGTTTTCTGTTGCAAACAACGATTATCGATGGAACTGTTTTCGTCAATTATTATTGTTATTCGTAAACAAAATCAATTTCCTGCGACTGTTATTAATAACCAAAAATGATTGTAATCTTTTATCACCATTAAATAGCAACCACAACACCTAAAGGTTCATCTTTTCTAATCACAGCATTTTTTAAAATTTTCTTGATAATTTAACGATGATTTTATTACCCTTTATAAATGTGAATTTTCTGTCGATGACTTTTCATGACAAAATATTTTCTACGAAAGACTCTTAATAATGCCAGCAACTCTAAAACAAAAATGTGAAACCGGTCATTTCGAACAGCTCGGAGATAAATTTCATATGACTTCAATAGTGAAAAAGAAAAGTTGTAACATTATTTTTTCAAGACGTTGATAGCCCTGTTCCACGACGCATGGTTTCCATGCAGTCGCGTGAGTAACCTGACGGGCGCGGTGGGAATGTCAGCGAATATGCGCGCGGCGGTCAATGAGTTGGAACAGTTCCCTCCGGTGCTATCTAAAACCGAGATTACCGATCTGGTAACGTGCCATTATCATAACGCAATAACGACACTTTGAACGGCGAAATGTAACGAAGATGACCCATTATCTTAATCTTTAGGTTGCCGGTATGATTCCATGTGTACGTTCCTGGTTGGAAGATGGTACAATTTCTACGACCTGCCGAAACCCACTTCTATTGGCAAACAAGAAGACCAATAAACTAATCGAAAAATCGAATTTGATTCAATCGACAATTGATCCAGTCGACAATTTATCCAATCGACAATTA
This sequence comes from Augochlorella aurata, assembly GCA_028455555.1. Taxonomy (NCBI): domain Eukaryota; kingdom Metazoa; phylum Arthropoda; class Insecta; order Hymenoptera; family Halictidae; genus Augochlorella; species Augochlorella aurata. The sequence goes on along the minus strand of CM052148.1, from coordinate 13,213,272 downwards.
ATCCAATCTACAATTTATCTAATCGACAATTCTTCATTAACCAAACAGGTTTCACATCCAAACAATTCAATCTACGTTAACGCAAAGATATAGTATAATCGTTCATATTAATGGCGAAACTACATTCTTTAGCAAATTGCTATTCTCCTAGATTATTTTATAAGATCCAGAAGCATAAAAAATTCCTTTTACTAATTAGAATATTCTTTGTAATGAAAAAAATTTAACAATATAAATATACCATATAAATATAAATACAGTAAATTCTCTCTAATTGTCTCTCGGTTTGTGAACAGAAATGGACAATTCGGGAAGAGGAGATACGATTATTCGAGCCTCGCAGCATGTTTTTACAGTCGCCGATTGTCAACAGCTATAGGAACGAGGTGCAAGGCTTGAATATCGTTTCTCCTCTTCCAAAATTGTCCATATTTGTTTATAAGCTGAGAGACAATTGGCGAGAATTTAAAAATTTAGGGAAAATCCCTCCAATTAGATTTGTACAAATAGACAATAAGAAACGTCTGGAAAACCGCGACGTATGTTCGCAACATACTCCATTTGTGAGAAAGAACATTTTGAAAACGTAACATATTGTTAGATAGCCTAATCTACACCATAAATATAGTTGTCCCTGCCAAGTACCTGTCCTCGCAGATCGAGTCAAATGGAAGGAAGACACTCATTCTTCAAAATTCGGTGAAGCATTAGCGACTCCATGTTGCATCGCACCAGCAGTCTAAAGGTTAACGCGATTCTCCTGGTAAGCGGCCGCGGATCCGCTCGCCGGAAACGAGACAAAAACTATTAACGACGATTCTTCGCGAAACGAGGTTGTTGCAAAGCCGTCCCGAACGGCGACAAGCTTCGCTTGGCAATTAACGGAATTAGCGCGAGTCAAAGGGACTTTTGCTGCTTTATGGGCCGCTGGAGGGAACGAACCGCGGTTAGCAGGCGTCATTTTATCAAGGAAAAGAGGTTCCTACCTCGAGGCGACGGGAAGATTAAGCTCGACCTTTTTGGTCCATGCCTTTTCCCGACGTGTCAAAGACCATCGCAGAGAGTAAGTATGTTACCTTTGCCGCGACGCCTGCCGAGGTGTCCTAACATACTCCTGTCATTAAGGGCAACGGTCCGCGGAATATTTACGGGGCCCGTTCTGTGAATTAACGCTAATAAGTCTCTGAAAGAACGATTAACTCTCTTTCAGCGTCTCTTCTTTTATTGAAATCCCGACGCCGCTTCGCTCGCCGACCAGCTGAGAGAAGAGACCGCTTCTCTTGGCCAGGAGAAACTGGAGAGATCTCAGTTTTACGCTTCATATCTAGTCGATCTGAAACTTTTTGGTCAGAGTATCTGCGCTTTATTGTTGTTAAAGCTCAAATAAAAAAATATTTGTCTAAAAAGAATTCCTTCGAAAATAACATTTTATTTATTACATTTATTCGGAAGAGTCCAACTCTGATTCGAAGGGGGTACAACAAAAAGAAACGTGCACAATCTGAATTATTATCGGATTTAATAATTTGATCCCGTGGTGTGGAGCTATGGTAAACATTGGTTTTTCTAAAAATAATACAGCCATTACATAATTTGATTACGTTTATTTTGACAGAACTGTAGCAAGACGCAACAAGCATACTGCAAGTCGCTGTGTCGTGTTCGTGTAATTAATTCGACCGATAAATTAAAGCCTGTGGCCAAGTTGACGCGTTTTTTCCCCGCGGTTTGAACGATACCGTTTCCAGGAATTACTGATTTCACTCGGTTTAAAAGCTCTCCGCATGGTAGCGATCGTAACCCGTGGAGCAAAGCGCGAGGATTTAAAAGCGTCGAGCCGCTGGTAAAATATCAAAACGCCGTGGAAACTGTAACGACCGGTAAATTACTGCGGATGGATCGTGCTCGTTAACTTATCTCGATTTTCCAGCGCGCGGTTTCTCACGCGCAGTCGACGCCACGGCATTCAAAGGAATTTCGGGATGCAATGTAACCGCACGCTTTCGAACCGCGCCGCGTTTCAAAACGGCGCGTTAGTTTCTCGATCGTCTTTGAATTTCCTGCTGGATTTTTTCCCGGCTGGCTTTGCCGCCAGGGAAACTCGTTCGCGCGGTTTTATCGCGCGGATAATAGAACGTTCGGATAGGAAATATAAAACGGGGAAAGAAATTGCTAGTAGAAAGAGCGGCTGCTCGCTGTCTTTAGCTCAATTTAACTGAAGAACCAATGAAAGCTATGTAGAGCAATGCAATCGCCGATTATATTGGAGCCGCTAATGACCAAGTCGATGCAAAAGAGAGAGAGGGAACACGTCTGGATTATATGGTTTAAATCTGTAGACAGCAAAGTATTTTTCAAGCGTAAGGCTTTGTGTGTATTATCTGACTGAGCATGTCGTACAGTCTTTTAGACTTCTTTTTTACATGCGGTACATCGTTTTATGGTAGAATTAATTAAAAATGGCAGCTAATTCAGTGGGCACAGTGACGGAATAATGTATTTGTACACCTTTTACAACGATATAACACTTTTAAAACTGGATCGAATGAGTTTGTTTAGATGATAGAGAGGCCAGTATACTAGATAATGGCTAAAATATCTGTTTTTAATGCTGCTGTTACTTGGAATGACAAACGAAATAAAAAAGCTCTCGTTTTTTAACTTTTTCATCTGAGTTTTTAACGAAAATTTGGAAAATGTGTTTTACAGAATTAGAAAAAGAGGATTGTTGTTATTGTACAGTTTTGAATAAATTAATTCGTTTTAAAATGTGCACGATTACTTTATTTGGTCATTGTATATTATTATTAATAATAATAATAATAACTACGTAAATATATAATAAGTACAAAGTAGTAATTATAATGGAGTCTCTCTCTCTCTCTCTCTCTCTCTCTCTCTTTCTCTCTCTGACGGTTCTTTATCGGCGTTTGGACATTTATTTGTAACAGATCCAATTATAAATAATCGCAATCATAAATAATCTTCCTTCCTCAGTAACAGTTTATCTTCCCGGATCACGTTACCTACTTTCTACGTATAACTGTATTGAGTTCACACTTTGATCTCATATAATCCATAATAATGTGCGATATTAAAAGGGCTTCACCATAAATGAATTGAATAAAACGTAACGAATTAATTTGGCGATTTACGACAGATTGAATACAGACAGATATACGGATCCGGCGAATTAATTAATCCTCGCGAATAAATTCGCAACAATTGATAGCATTGTATAATGCTGCAGAGGAAAGTTGAATGTCAAAGAGATGGGAGGGGGTCATCTGATGTGTGTATTCTGTTTAAAATAAGTATTGAAAGATACCTGACTTCACACATCGACCTACAAACTAGGCAGTATGATTTGCTATTATATAGCTATTACACGCTGAATAAAAATAAATACGAGAAAGGGAAAAATTTGAATTTCCAATATTTAGAACAATACGTCTGCAGTCCACAATGGATTATTATACATTCAAAATCAAGCACCGGGCAAATAGCGCAGCAAACAGCGTTTCAAAGTTTGCTGGAGGCTTAAAAAAGTTGCACGAGTGGAACATCGGTGGATGGTCAGATGAACGTTCATAGTGGATAAAATCAAGGGAGAATAATATATTGTGATCGGAATCGAGAAATACGAAACGTAGATACTGGTATAAGCGTGTAGAATTATTTATCTCGTATTATCGGGGACATTACCTTGATGATAGAAATTTTTTCCATGGAAGTTAAATGGTAAGGGAACAAGATTTTTAACAGAATTTAATTATCCCGGACAAAAGTCAAATTTCATTGTTTGAATGAAACTTTACAGTTCTTTAAAGATTGCTTCCAATTCAAAAGGGGGCGGAGCCAACCAAAAAGGAGGAGGGGCCAATCCGAAAGGGCGGGATCAACCCAGAAGAAGGCGGGACCCTACCTCAAAGGGGGCGGGGTCAATACGAAAGGGGCTGAGACAATCAGAAAGGGGCGGGACCAATCCCAAAGGGGAAGGGGCTAGTACAAAAATATGTTGAATGTTGTTCCGTTCCGTTAAGCTATTTATTTATTATATAATATATATAAACAACAGTAAAACATGGCTATGGGAGTGAGATGGTATGGAGTGATTAATATTTTACAACATAATTTAAAAAAGTGCTAGTAATATGAGAAGGCGAACGACTCGAAGCTGAAATCAAGAACAATACAAGAGTACTCACTGTACAATCGTCCTAAATTTGCATCCACTACTTCGATCACCGCGTTTAAATCCGATTGAATGAATTTAAACTACCATAAGCACCATAAGTACCCATAAGTACAATCCCAGAATTAAACAACGCTTAGCAGAAGAATGGAAATGCAGTAAGAAACAGTATTCAGAAAAAGTACTTTCTAGCATGCCAAAGCCATTAAACAAAATGGTTTCCGAATACAACGTTATTATATTCTTTCAATAAACACATTCCTTGCAAAATTAACGTACTTTATTTTGCACCCGAGTACTAATGCGAGTCACTGTACTTCCATTTAAAATTGTATAGCAATTCATGCCGAGGTCTGTTCAGTGCTTCAGTTTTCAACAACTTCGCTCCGGCTAGCTCAAGTCACGATTTGGTAATCCCAACATTGGTCAGATCTCGCGTCGTTTGGCGTTTGCGGAGATCATCGGAATCCATGGCGAGATATTAAATCGACAATGGCACTGGGGCCGCGTAACGCTATCGAACCACGCGGGAAGAGCACGAAGTATTCGTCCTCGTCGCGTGTACCCCCGCGGCTCGCTCGTATCTGCATGTCAAAGGGTCGACGAGAGGCAGGGATGTCGGTTTGCCTTTAAAAAAAAGTGTTGACTGTACGCACATGATTTGCGCGTCTACATTACAAAGTGACTTTTCGCTTTTGAGCCGCGGCCCCGTGTTTCTCCGTCTGGCCGTTCGGCGTCGTCCATTTTCCCCTTCACGGGGATCCGAAGAGGATCGACCGAGGGCGGAGGCTTTCCGAGTGGAGAAGCACTCGTTCACGGAATGGGCCGGCGACCGGGAGTCGGCGATATTCGGGGCCGCAAGAAGCTTTGCCGCCCTCGAGTGCTCCCGAAACGCTTAGGAATCGTGTTTAAGGGAAAGCAGTTTCACCGTTCGAAATCAAGCACCTCTGACAGCCGGAGAATGTGTGCGGGGAGGATTATCATTCTCGAAGAGGCTCCTACGGCTCTTTGGCCGGCAGCCACGCGGAAATTCGAGTTCCCGGCCGGGGATTAATTTGCCGGGTCGGTCGCGTGTTTTCGGTAAACGCGGCGACGGATCGCGAACTCGCCGCGATCTCGCTTCCGACGCCAACCGCTCGTAATTATTATTAACTTATTAGTCTTCTCGGCGTGTCCTCCGTCGCGGTTTGGCAGACGGTCTCGAGAGAGATTCCAGATGGATTTGCCTGAGAGGGAAAGTGCTTTACGCCGTGTACAGTGCCACCAGAAAGTATTCCTACGCTTCTAAAACGGTCGGTATTTTTTCAAACTGCGCCGAGTGAGGTGAACTCTTTTTTTAACCCTTTGCGGTCGAGTGGCGACTCTAAGGCGCCGCTAAAAATTATCGTGTCACGTTTCAAAATAATTTCTACCAAATTGACTTGTATTAAAAGAATTCTTAAGAGCTGTTAACTGTTCCACGAGTCACAAAATTCAATTCCATAATGTATAAAATGCTCCAGGTTATATAAAATAGAAACACTATAATTCTGAAGAATTATTTTAGATTTCCAGTTAAAATGGCTCCGACTGCGAAGGGTTAAATGTTGAAGGGACTTGTTTACTGTACGGTGGCTAAAATATTTTTCTTTTTATTCTGCTATTGCTTGAAATGACGGAACCAGCATTTCTTACTTTTTTTACCTGTAACGAAAATTTAAACGGTGCGTTTTGCGAGACTCTGTGACACGCTGTTTTCATGCTTTAAATTCTCGTTATAGACTCGGATAAAAAAAAAGTGAAAAGCCGTGAGTTTTCTATTTTCTTTGTCATTCGAAGTAATAGCGGAATTAAAAGGAAAATTATTTTGTCACTGTTTCGTAGTCTAGTCCGTCTATCATCTGACGCAAAATTCAAGTCATTTGGTTCAGTTTTAAAGAAGTTATATCGACTTGAATGTGTACGAATGCTTTTTGGAGCCACTGTACTTACGTTCAATCATCCGTGCAGGTGTGCAGAGCACACACAACTTCGGATTTTAGTAAAAGAGACAGATGTTTGTTGTATCATGTAATAGTTGCTTTGGTTCTAACGTAAATAATTATTAAACTTTTTTAAGATATTTTTGCGAAGAAACTATAACACGCTTGCAGTTAAATTTATTTATACATGTTCCAACCACGAAAAAAGCGTGCAAGGTTCTTAATTAGTATGAGTTCGGCTATAGCAAGCGCTATAATATTATAAAAAAATATTATATGAACATTATAATATAATATTTATAAAAATAAATTACGATGATAAACTTTCATATTTTAGAAAGTAAGATGATATTAACAACAAGCGACTTCTAATTACTTCGTAGCATTCCGCACTTCAGTGTCAACTACTCAGTAACGCGCTCCGTACACAGCGATCACATTTTGACGCAAGCGTTCCGTAGCGAAAGGGTTCAGAAAGCAGCATCTTCTCAAGTGTAGCTAACAACGACATGTCGTTGCTCGGCCCTGAAAGAGTTAATATAAAGTTGACGCATCACAAGGCCATAAAAAGGTCCCACATCCTTCCAACGGACGTTTTACACTCCGTAAAACAGTATCGCTCGAGAAACAATAACAATAACCTCCGTATCAAACTTCTCACAGCGATGCATAAAACGTCAATAAAACAGCTTGCGCAAGAAATACCTCGTATCGAAGCGATTGACTGTTCCCCGCCAAACAAAGCCCAATAAGAACACGGAAACGCAACATCCCCATTCTCTTCGAGCACGTATTTTCTCAGCGGAGGCACAATTTCTCTCATCGGGTGAACCAACTTGTAATTAATAACGGGCCTGCGACGTTTGCCGCGAAAGGAAGCGCCGTGGCGCACCGAAACGGAGGGATTTTTTCGCGCCCGGCCACAAAAAGAATAAGTGCCCCGAGGAAGGACGCAGACTTATTTCCGGCCCCGAGGGCCGTGTACACGGCCGAGCGCGGAACAATTCCGCGTACACGTTAATGACGATCCTTTGAATTCCGGGGGATCACAATCGTCGCCGACGAACTGGCATTAACGACAGTAATCTGGTGGCGCGCGGACGGGCGACGGGGACGAGCGGACGCGGCACGACGTTGCATTATTGCGTTAACGTAACTTCATTAATTACGCGAGGCGGAGGCGAGGGTTTATTTCATCCGCCGCCTATTCGCCGACCGACGCGAATGTTCGAATGCCGGGCTTCGACATCCGATTCGCCGGGAAACTCCGATACCCTTGGAATTCTGGCGCGCTACCTGCGCCGACAGTCGGCAGCCTCCCTCGGGAGATCGAGATTTAATCTGTCTCGTGTTTTTCGGAGACACCGAGCGACTGATACAGGGAACGAGGGCGAGCCGAGCTCGATTTCGGAGATTGAACGCTCGAGATCTCGAGAACGCCAGATTTGATCTGCTTCTATCGTTGTACATCGGTGCTCGATAAATCCTGCGGCAAATTTAGATTTCGTGGAATGCCGCGTGGGTTTCCTTCTTGCTCGATGGAACGCTGTCAGTGAAAATGCGAGACGCGCGACGCGATTGTATGGTCTTTGCTGGAGATCTTTGCAGAGAAGCTTGCATCGACACGGATCGTATTCAGCTGATTTATTTGTTACGGTTACTCTGGATCGTTGAGAGATGCGATTCATAGTTGGACATTAAAACTTTTAAGTCGTGTGATAAACGAATTAATTGACATTGAAGAGAAGTGTGATCCAAGACTGTAAAAGAATGTGCACGGTTATGTCGATACATTGCATCGTAGACGCAGCTGAACGAAAAGTAGTCTGATGAATTATTAACGATTATAGCTCGTTAGTTATTATAACTTATTTATAAATAATCCGATTAACGACGAACGATTATAATTCGTTAGTTATTAGATAATAACTTATACAATAACATTTTCCACTGAATTTCTATTTAAAGAGCAGAGTAACAGATATTATTGCTTGATAAAAGTGGGAAGATTTAATTTATTTATATCATGTAAAGTTCTTATTACAAAACAATCTTCAACGATATGATTTATTCAAGCATTTCGCACGAGACACTCTCTAAAGATAGCAGAATTCTAAAATAACTACAGTGATTTTGACCGTGGTAGCTTCATTTGTAACCCTTTGCGCGCCGCGTACTGGTAGCCGGAGCGAATCGTCTTTATTTGTTCTGCTAGCCAGGCTGCTAGTACAAAGGGTTAATTGCAGGAGCCTCGATTTTAGTTTGTTTTCGTGCAACGGTCGAAGCACTATTCTAAAGCGTGTAGCCGATTTAACGGGCCGCATTGTCGCGGGATGAAAAGGTTAACAGTTCGAGGCGTACGATTTCGTGTTAGATTAGCCTTGTCTGCGAGGCCATTGTCTTCTATTATTTACTCGAGCGAGCGACCTAGAGATTGATTGATCCTTCGGGGGCATACATAAGGAACGCGGTGTACACCGCGCACCAGTTTCACAATTGGCGGTTCGCATACCGTCCCACGATAATCAATGACTGGTGATCGGCTGAATTGGTGCCGTGACAACGATTCGCCTGGTCCGCGCTCGTTGCCTCTCATCCTCGAATCGTGCTGTTTCGTTCCGTTTCATTTCGTTCCGATGGAAAAGGTCAATGGTACGCGTTACGTACGACTACACGGCCGCTTGTCACGCAGCACGACGCGACGGTTATTGATTTTCGGATGCCGGCATCGATTCTCCTGGGAACCTTCCACTTTCGACGTCTCCTGCAGATCAGTTTGATTTTCCGCTCAGCGGCATCGTTGTCTTTCAAGCCGAGCTGAAATCCACCGCTTTGACTACTTCGAGGTTCTCTCGCATTGAGACTCTAGCTTATTTACGTTATTTACGTTACGTCCAAAAAATGTCTAACACTTGGAAATGGAAGATACCTGAGGTCATTTGAAGTAACTTTTTCCTTTACAAAATTTTTCTCCGAGGCGTCGTTAACGAGTTATTAACGAAAAATATTGACCAATGAAAGTCGAGCTCGGGTACCGCGAGGTGGCCAACGAGCGGTCGAAGCTCGGTTCTGCTGATTGGCTCGGCCGCTTGCCATCAGGAGAGCTCGCCTCTCATTGGTCACTGTTTTTCGTTAATAACTCGTCAACGACGCTTCCGGAAACATTTTTATAAAGGAAAAAGTTACTTCAAACGATCTCAGGAACCCCTCTTTTCCCTCGCGTCTTTTGCTGTTTCGCTTACTTGATCAATCTTTTCGTGAACAATCGATCGTTGAATTTGATATATAATAAATAAATATAAAAATGATAGAAGTGTATGATTATATACATGCACGATTATATACGAAGTGTCCCAAAGGTTACAGCGTTACACTGTACACACGGTGCTCTGAAACACGGTGTCTTTTGAGAAATGCAGTCCAAAGTTTAGGCACAACTTCGTTACAAGTAATTGTACCTGGAGCGTTTCCCTGCTGGAATTCCTCATGTTCACCTAATTACTACGCTTACGTCGTTTCTGAAAAGCTACAGTCGCTTGCTCAGAAATATATGGTCCCCTTTTAACCAGCTAGCTGCTGAAATCTCTTTGAAAAGTTACAATTTAGAATTAAGTTGCAATGGAACGACTGTTTTGTTAATCGCAGCTGTTGGTAGCTAATTTTTCTATTTGTTTGAAACCTTACCAGTAGAGGGGTGTATTTAGGTATAATATTTTAGACCGTGGACAGATTCGAGCAGGTCTTTAAATCACTAGTTGAATTACCATAATATCGAGTGCAATGAATTTTTATTTCATTAATTTAAAAGACGAAATTAATATAAGACGAAATTTAAAATAAACCCGAATGTTCTTTACAGAAAATTGTCGTTAACTAGCCTCCTCAACTACCATTTTTGTCAATGGACTGATACACTTTTCTCGTCGTAGATCGAAAGAATATTAAATTAGAATATTAAAGTAGAAAAGTATGTTGACTCGAGAACCTACCGGCGGTCGCTCGTGATCCTAGCATTGCAATTATGGTGATAAATATTTTTATAACACGACGCATATTGCCAAATTCGATATAGATCCGCTTGCGAGGTAAGCAGCCGCGACCTCGCCCGAAGTTCTAAATCCCTACACCGATGACGTAGGGTTCGCTCGAACCAGTCCTCTCCTATTCCGCATCCTTCGGCGCGTAATACACGCGGATTCTGGCTGCGCCGAGTGGAGCACTTGTTTCAAACGAGATACGAAATTGGTTTCGTGCAGCCCGCAAAGTATGTACCTCATTTTACTGGCCTCTTTTTCTCGCTCGCTCTGCCCTACTTCGTCTCTCGTTCTCGCCGTATCTATCTCTCCGCCGCAGCATGCACGCCTATCTATGTTTTCCCGGTGCAATGCAGCTACATTGTCGATACGACCAACAGATCCATTCAGCTCGAAAACTTCGAACCCGTTTACCGAGCTAATATCTTATCCGCCGCTTTTCCAACGACCTCGACGCGAACGAGCAACGTACGTTTTATTATAAATAAATTTCGCTCCGCCTGTTCCATCTCTCCGACACGGCGAGCGGAGGAATTACGGTATTGAAGCGGAGAGATAAACAATTGGGAAATGATCGTCAACGGAATATTGAAAAACGAGGTCTGGCGGCGCGCAGATTTTCAAAGCGCGTCTGTCTGTACGTGGAAAATGTCGAGCAGCGGTAATTAGAACGTTTACGAGCATCGTCTGCCACTTTAAATTGATTCTCAATTGCATTAAATTTTGTTAATTTAAATATTTTTACGATTTTAGATGTTTGTGATTAATTAATACTCGAAGCTCGATGTCTTTATTGTAGTACATGTATTTTTATATAGATTCTATGATACATTATACATGAATTTTTTGAAATGTTTATGTTGCACATATAAAATTTAAAATTTTAAATTTAATTTAGGTTTAATGCATATCATGGTATATGTCTTCTTCGATATCGAGTAACATTTGTAAATGGAAATATGTTTAAAACTGAACTCAAGTTTCATTATTCTTAGAACGACAAATAGCATAAGTCACATTATGGGGTTGCCAAAATAAAGTCTTAATCATTAAAACATCATTTATTGTTTTCACAATATATAAAAAAAGAAAACAAAAATTCAATACACTGTAAAAAAATTCTTCTTTGTTCCTTCATAAATATTTGAATGCATTAATATTTATTGACACGTTTGCAGGACAATTAAAAATCGTGTGGGGTCGTCAACAACCCCAGATGGTCATTCTAGGGTTTCCACTAAATGTTATATTATTATATTATATTTAAAAAAGCTATAACTATAAAAAGATACTAAAATTATATTCAGGGATATACAAACTCGGTAATAAACACGTATAATATTCGCATCATTAAACAACGATCATTTCAATAAACATGCAACCTAAGTGTTCGTTTACCGAACAGCTCGCCCCGGAATACGTAATTTGAAAGTTATCCGACTCGGCTGACACAGTGCCGCAGATCTCGCAGCAATTTCCGGAGGATCGAACACACGAAGCGAGAAAGATGTTACAAAGATGCCGCGGCGATAACCAACCCCGCGACGATCAAACCCGATCAATCCTGAAACCGAGAGCCCACGGTGCTCGCGTTGTGCAATTGTAATTAGCCAATTTGTTTCGAGTAGACAGTCGCGGCGGCATAGCAGCGTGATGCAACGTAGATGGTAATGAGATCCAAATACTTGGCATATGTCTGCCGGGCAAGGGAGTCATTAAGAGGCGTGGGTATATGTAACGCTCAATAACGCGGCTATGGCGCACGTTATTCCATATGCAATTTGCATTTACGGCTCCTCCGACCCTCTAAGTTTTACGCTACGCTCCGCGCTCGTTTCTTTGAAACATTCTCTCCGAGTTAACGCATTGCCGCGCTCGGAAACTTCGTCATGAGAACTATCGTTCGGACTAAGCTTTTATCGCCCAATATTTTCGACGGCCGATCCTTGCGCTCCGAAGGACCGTGGATTTCATTGTTCAGGCCTGTAAACCGCGGAACTCCTCCTGTGAACTCTTTTACGGTTCGTAAGATCGCGTAGCGGAATACGGGATATCCTCGGTTTTTATCATCGAGCACCGCTATCTTGTTTCTCTAGAAAACACGAGTAAACTCGTAAGTGCTTTGTTCGTAAGTAGGATAGAGGAGCCAATTGCTGTGCCTTGTTCGTGGACGTCGGAAGTTTTCGCTACTAAAGAGAACAGTTTAATCGGCATTTCTTAAGAACTTGGTGGTTTTCAAAGTTTCTTTCGTCGATATTAATTTTTCCATGAAACTAATATCAGATCTTCTTTTAATGTTAGGAGTAAAAAAATTAAGTCCTGGAATCAGTTACCGTGTGTCTATATATATCAGTTACTATGTTCCTGAATACTGAACCTCGATAACTGTGCAGAATAAGAATTTCATATTTACCATATTTTAATAAATTTTATTTTTATAATTTTATAATTTATATCTTGTTATTTTAATAAGACATTTAAAAGTTCACATTTAAGATAACTGCTTCAATAAAATATCGTATTTAAAAATATGACAAATTACATACTTGAGATTCAAAGTTATGTACACCTATCCTATGGTAAACGGCGCGATAATTAACGCATCGAGTGAAAAGTAGGTCCAGTTACTGTGCACAATATATAAAAGAAGTATATAAATTCGTTGAATTTAAGTAAAAAGAAATTTAACATGCATTATTCAGTGGATATAATGTTACTTATGCTCGAATATAAAGGCACAGCGATTGGCTACCTAACAGTAACTGGCTCCACTAACCAAATGAGAGAAATTATCTTGCATTTGATTTGATAGTTGATAATTGCGCTTCAAAGCAACGACGAATAAGGTGAAAACAAATTCAAGTAATGTATTAATTTTCGAATAGATGTATCGTAAAATACTGAATTCATGCTAGTTGATTTCGAATGGAAAGTAGCCCGAATAAAATCGTCCGTCCAACAACTCTGAATCATAAATAGGGTAAGTCGTATAGAATGTAATATACGACGACACACCCTGCATAGTTCGATGAATTTATTTAGTGCAAAGGTAATTATCATACAAGCATTCGGAAATACACGGAAATTTCTGGCCAATTAAGCCTGGAACTGATCTGAATGGTAGACCGTTCCAATAAGGGTGCACGCGGCCCCCGAAAACTAGCTCGTTTTCGTCGATTATGTCCCAGCCATTTCGTTGAACTCGTCGCTTTCTATGGAAGTTCGCGCGCAATTAAGCTCGATTCTCCGTCACGACACTTCCGCCAGGGATTTTCGATTTTCCCCATGCTTTTCTCGTCCAGCGAACGAAGTTGAACAAAACGGAGCCCGGGGGTTGGGGTTTCTCGTGTCAGGAGGCATCTGAAAAGGGGAGACCGAGGCAGGCTAATACGTTCTCTAGTTTTCGAATGTTATTGTCATCCGAGAATTGCTTAGTTTCGAATACAGTGGAACTCCATTTATAGGAACACCGCTCCATTGTGACCCACCTCTTGCAACAGTAGCACCAACAATACAGTAACAATTAGATAGAGCATAGGAAGTGGATTTACAAATTCCACGCACATTTTTAGACATTCTTCTTTCTAAATTCACTTAGGTAAATACTCTCATGCAACAATCACCTGTAAACAAAATATTACATATCGTGTACCTAAGATTTTTCACTGCCCCGATTTATGGAACAATTGGCATCCGTGTTCCATATTGAATGGCCCCATTTTGGAACGTTCCAAATGATACGGAATTGATGTTCCATAATAGGTACAGGTTTGTACTTTACTATTTCACTCGTATTATTTTTTAATCTGTATTAAATAAATATTTCAAAGTGCATTATATTATCTGGAAACGTCGATCTATCGAACGGTAGTATAAGTTATACACTTGTAAGTGGCGTAATAAAATCGATGGTAATCTCATGTCCCTGATGGAAGTGTTCCTTAATGGGTACTTTTACCTTATAACCGGGGAGATTGATATTATTTTATGATGCTCGTATGGGAGTCCACCGATCATAATCCGCGCTACTTGTAAGTTTTCGTTCGAATAACCGGAGTTTGCCTACAGATAAATGGATTTAAGGGGGGACAGTGACAGAGCTTGTAAAGCTGAATCTAATGATACCCGGTTTTGAGGGCAGACGACTTATAGCTTCTGGGATAATTAATGTCGAAGTTGCTAATAAAAGGATAGAAAGACGCGGTCGTTTACAGCGCGAGGCTTCAGCTCTGCACCTCCCACCTATCCCCACTCCCTAATGTTTCTAGTACTGCGAGAGTGGGGGTACCCTTTCGCTCGCGTTGCTGGGAACGGTTCGGCCCCGACCGACGATGCCCGAACACGTGTACGCGTGTAATTAACCCCTCGCACTGTAATGACTCGTGACGAACATTTCGTACATAATTTAATAAATGCGACTGCTAATCAATTCTTCTAAATCGAAAGAAAATTTGATCTTTAGTCATCAAAATTCTCTCGTTTTATTAAGGAAAGTATTAACGACGAGAAAGTGCTGATCGACGCAGTCCTGAAAGAAATCGTAGTGCAAGGGGTTAATATGTTAACCCCCCTAAGCGCCACTAAAAATTGGTATAACATTTTTCAAAATATTTGTAATAATATCAGATTCGTTTATATTCATCTTTATTAAGTAATTGTTAATTTTGTAAATATTGTACTTGCGAATAGGCTCATTTTCATACGCATAAATCGCAATGTATCATATAAAATAGAAATCATAAAACATGTTTTGGATTTCGAATTAAAATAGCTTCGTGTGCAAAGGGTTAAACTAAGACTGTGTTAACAATTACTTAAACTAATTCGTCTAATCTACTATATAAAATAGAAATTAGATAGAAATGTATTTATAAAATTCCTTTTTCGGTACATATTGATATTAAATAATTAATTTTTAAATAAATACTTCAACATTAACTTATAAAGATGTTTCATATCAATTCTTTTCGTGTATTCTCTGCTCTGCGTTTCTTTTATTAATTTTTCGTATAGATATTCGCATTTGTTTTACAAAAGTTGAGCAAAAATTCATTTTGTCGTGTAAAAATTCTCGATGGTGAAAAGAACGCGTCGTTAATATTTGTAAATGTCAAGCATTTTTTATTGCACGTGACACTCGTGTCAGTGTCGATGACGCTTCTCTGTATAGGATCGCTTCGATCCTCCCTAGCCTCAGGGAGGTCCACGTTGGATCGATGGATGTTTACGTCAACGACACGGAAACACGGGCTCTGGGTGACGTTAACTCGATTTTAAGTTGTTCCGTGTTGTTTTCACTGTACAGCGAGTCGAAATTATGGCTCGGCCGAAAAATCCCCGTGCCCATTATCGGGACCTAGACACCGGGACGCTCTCGAATCTTCTCGCGTGGGTGTGATCCAGCACGGTTATTTACGATGCCTGGAGAACCTAGAAACCCGTTTCTGAGTTTCGGCCACGGGGTGGTCTTGTTTGGTGACCACTTTCTCACGGCGACTGCATTTTGGCCCGTGTCTCCTTTCGTGATTTATAACGGTGTAACGGACTTTTGGTGGGTACAGTTATGTCTTTGTATCACCAGCTTCGTATTGTATATTTTTTGATCAGTGAATATTGACTTCATGCAGTGAATTTCTAGAACACGATCTTCTTCGCGATACCTTCGGAAATGAAATGACGGAAGAAATGGTCTGTTTTAATAAAAATGTTCTGCATCTGTTGGACAAAGTCGTGAAATTCTGTCGCTGTCTATACGGGGTGACCCGTTTAATTCGACCCGATTTATTTCGAAAATATTATCTTTTGTCTGCGAATGAAGTGTTATTTTTATTTGGATTTTAGGGTAAGGCAAACAATAAATAATCGTAGCTTTTGTAAATAAGATATTATTTTTGTATAATGAATCTGATTTTCTATTTTTAATTGTTGAAGAATTTGCGTCTTTCTTTGCGAACTCAATAATATCGTTTAGAGGGATCGAAAACTATTATTTCCTAGTTGCAACATGTGCTTGACGCTTTGTGCCGAATATGTAATAAATAATTAGCAGTTAAATGATAATTAATAAGTAGATTGCGGAACATTTTTATCAACAAGTTTTAATTCATTTTAATTTTACTTTAGATCAACAACTTTTAATTCAGAAAGCGTCTGTTATTCTAATTTTTGTAAAACCACGTAGGACAATGAGGAATTGCATAAAGAATCGAGTAACAATCGAAACTGTATTTGTAACTAGAAAATAAATGTTATTGTTTTAAATAATCTATTTAGATTTGTATCAGTAATCATTTTTGTCTTATTTAATTTAATTTAAATTTCCAAATATCCAAATTTCCATTCCAATAATCATTTAAATGAACATTTACTTAAACGATGCCGACCTCCGGTTGCCGTTTCACGCAAAAACAAGATCAAGTCCTTTCTTTATGCAATATCCGACAATTTCAGAAGGTTTTCCAGTTTCGTCGCCTGGTGCACAAGTATGATAAACTATAAAGCCGCGAATGTATTCCGGCTTAACATTTCGGACGGGTCAGAGGCGCGTGGGCAAGAATCGTTGGAATAGTTGAATGTCCGTGGTTGTTCGTGTCTGGAAGTCGGTTAATACCGGTTTTATTCGCACCTGGTAAACCGTGCACGTCTAGTCTCGGCGATGTACGACCTCGCGGACTGATAAAACCCGACGATTATTTGGCCAGCGTTTCTTTCGCGACTCTTATCTGGCTTACACTTGTAGTTTACAGAGTCATAGCTGTGTTTTCTCTCCGAGTGACTGCGGTTCTCGAAGATTGTGCGCCTTGTTCCGCGATATCACGGCATTGTTCTACCGTGATCTGTTTGCGATGGATCTGACGTCACTGGCAAACAGTCCTCGGGCACGCGCGAACACTTGCTCTTGAATCGGCGTCCTACGCGGAGACTGGATGCTACCAAAATCACTGCAGCTCGAGACTATCGCTATCGACTATCAGTATGAGACTATCACTATCGCTAACGAGAAACGAAATAAACCACCGATTGCAAAAGACAGGAGAGAATTTATTCCGAAATCATCTAAATTCTGTTTTACAATTCACATATACGTGTCACACAAGCGCATAAAGTCTGCTTTCAATATGTAATAGACAGTTACCTGCAGTCCAGTCCAGTCAAACAGGCCTGGATAAGAGCATATCAGTATATATTGAAATAGTAATTTATTTCTGTATTACTTGAAATACTTCGTTGGTTTTACAAATTCATAACAAGCATTTAACATAGTATGTCTTACAATATGAACCTGAAATAGTTCTTTGAAATAATTATTTTGTTTATCGCGCGTGAAATGATGCACTGAAGTACTGTTTCGAATAATCATTTGTTAAATCATCAGTCGAACATTTCATTTTATTTGGAACGTAGGGCGACTTCGTAGAATGCACAAATTTTGATTCAATTCTAGATTGCGAACATTCAAATGGCTATTACTATTCCAGGCATAGTCTCTCTGAGCTAGCTCAAACGAGCTGCAATGGAAACAGTTGACCCGGAGCAAACGGATAAGAGCGCACGCGCAAACATATCGGAGATTATTCGCAGAAGATAATCGAGTTTATCGTATTCTGTACTGTCTGTTGTTGAAAAGATGGCACAGAGAAAAGTGTAGGATCGATTCCCAACAACCCACCCATGTTAACGCCTTCGTAGAAGTAGGATAAACGCGTTTCCCATGTTTACAGAAATGACCCCTCGCTATTACCCAATTTCCAGGAAACGAGGATCTCGAGCCTGGCCGATTGTAAACAAACATCGTCTTCTGACTCTCGTCGCTGTCTCGCTTCACGTGGCCTCCTTCTAGTCTCTTCATTTTGTTTTCATTTCAGACTTTTGATTATTATTGGCTAAGTTACGCGCTGAACAAGTGATTAAAGTAGGCGACCGATACCCCTTTCTCGTCGCGTCGATTAGTTTAACAGTAGACTGCGGATTTTATGCACTTATGGCAAAATAGTTGCAATTTAAAATAGCGTAAAATTAGAAGCATTTTAGAACGTCAATGTATTATTTTTAATTTATTAAGATGATTAAAAGATAAATGAAACTGCTACTTGATATCTATTCCTTGCAAATCATGCAGACAATTTTCATTTTGCATAAATATCCGTAGTCTGTTCATTAGTCTTCTTGTTTACCAGTAGAAATTCGTTAGGTCATAGGCAAGTCGGGACTACGGGCGTGCCCCTCTTGCTCCCCGACCAAAATAGTGCCATCTTTCCAGCAATGGTAGATACATACACCACAGGGCGGACGAAGCAGAATCGGTGGAAGCTTGCGAACGAGGTCGGCGTTTGCGGAGAAAGCTTCCGAACTAGGAACTATCGCCGTGGAGATTTTTCCCGGTTCGAATGAATACGAAGTAGGTCATTGTTGTGCTGCGGAAGAGGCCGGGAGATCCACCGAGAGGAGTCAGGGTCGTACAAAAGATCGAGAGGGATCGACGATCTCTCCTAGGTGTTCACGCGCAGACGAGCCCGTAGAACCTGCGAGCTGCGTCGAACGGAAAGAGAGAAGGACAGGGGGAGGATAAAGGACAAGCACGGAACGACGGAGAGGAAGAGTGACGGACCGTTATATGTATACGTGTAACTGCACTCTGAAGTGCATCGATCGAGTGCGGAGAGTGCACCGTAATCCAATTTCCGTGCACATCTCGCGCCTCTCTTGCTCGCAGCTCGGAAGACAGGATTTCGATCGTGGCTACGCGGCTTCGCTCCCAACAATGCACAAATATTTTGTCAAACGGGCTGCAATGTTGCCTCTGTATGCAACGCAACCCTCGCGTTGGCAACCGGGTCCGCTATAATTTCTTCGAAAATGTTCCGTGTTTTGGAAGCAATTATTGAACCACTAGGTAAAGTTATGTCAAGGTTATTTATTTATTTATTTTATTCTGTGTATTAAAAGTAATTATGGAACCACTAGGTAAAGTTATGTCAAGGTTATTTCTTTATTTCTTCATTTATTTTATTCCGTGTTTTAAAAGTAATTGTGAAGCCACTAGATAAGGTCTCGGAATCTTTTTTCTAAGCGATTTATAGATAAAAGATTCAGTATTTTTTAAGAGAATACAAATGCAAGTTCCAGCTTCGTCTTTTAATTTTTGAAAAGCAAAGTTTGTAGAAAATTTTGAAATAAAGATAAAATATTTTAAACGTTAGAAGATTCTAGGTTTTTTAATTCATAATTATTGAGATCGTAAATATGCTTTTGTGAGCAATGATAATTGGATATATTTGTTGATTCAGATGTATTTCGTAATAAACATCGTGCAATGTTCCGATAAATACGGTGTTGTTCTTTTTAGAAGCAATGCAAACCACTCGTTTTTTCAGTTCGGTTGTTCTTTCTGTACCGTCAGTAATTTTTTCTGTAAACATTGCATATTTCCAAATTAGTAAGTGAAAATAAAATTACGTTGAATCGTTGCAAACTTGATGAGTTAATAGAGGATTCTGCGAATTTTTAAATAGTTACATTAACTATTGCTATTAAAGTTAGATTTAATAGTATCTAAAGCTTTAAAATTAGTAAGCTATTGTAGTTAAATTATTTAAAATTGTTGAGTTAAAGCAGTCGAACAACATACACAAAGTGTTCTCTCCAAACCGGGTCATCCAATCATCTTTAATTCCCCATTTTAATTCCCCATGTAATTTCCAGGTGAAAAAAGACCTGCTATTGCATACGATATCTCGCTTGCTTTATAAAACGAGTTTCATTGCGGATCGGTTGAATTTAGTAACGCGGTGAAATGAAAAAAGTGGCTCGGTCGCATCGCGCGAAACAGAAAATAGATGTAGACACGTACAAAAAAATTTCGCCGCGTGCCGACGCGATAATAAAACGGAAATGTTTAGCAAGCAGTGGCTCGAAAATATTGACGCGAACGGTAAGCCGATTTGTCGGATCCAATAAATTTTTAGGAGTGTAATATCGCGATCTCGATGCTTTTATTCCGTCCTGTCGCGTCGGTCCGAGGACATCAAGGTGGATTAGACTTAGCGTTCCCACTCCGCGGCAGAAGCAAACACCTTTAGTGAAAGCAAATACTATTGCAGCGATCTATGAAGACTTGATCTACAAAGAGTAGTTTTTGTTTCGCAACATTCAATTTCATATGCGTTAAATGACGTAAGTCGAATGAAATGGATATAATATGGGTCGGAGAAATTATTGTAGATATATAGGGTGTTCCAAAAGTCACTCGCAGTCGGATAATGGGGGTTTCCTGAGGTCACTTGAAGCAACACTCTGTATATAGATGGTTTAACACGTTGACTGGCATGGGGGTCATCGGTGACCGGCGCTCGACTTGGCTAGAAGAAAAGTTTCATCATTCATCAATTTTAATCAATTTCATCAAAACATTTCATCAATTGTTTGACGAAAAGTTTCATCAATGTATTACGTTATAAACAAATTACGGCGATTTAATAAGTTATTTCAACGATTTACTCGAGGCTCCTCCCCTCTAACACATTCAGCGCCACGTCACCCAAATATATGTAGGTGACACTAGTTTTTAAACAATTTTGAAAATTCATTTTCATTTTAATATATCCTAACAAACTAAATTTGACTAGGACGTTTCGAATGCGAAAGAGTTTTAATTCCATTCCCTATGATTAATTTTAACTTCCTAATTTCGCTTTAATTAATTAAATTCCTTTGATTTTGTGAAAATTTTGGTGGTCGATTGTTGGCGGCGAACGTGTTAATTAGGAAAACAACGCGCGTTATCGGGTGGTTAAAAATATTTTTCCTGGCGGAGCGATTGAAAGCGCGTTCCGGTCGAGTTCGTCCCGTATTTCATTCCCCGTCGCGATTACGTATTTATATGAAAAGCCTCGGTCGAAGTTAGGATTCATGGTTCTCGCGAGCGTTACCCTCTTCATGGATGCAAGAACAAGCTTATAAATTCTGCATGACGGGAGTCGGGGGAATCTTTGAATTCGTTCCTCGAAGTGGAACCGTTCGTTTCGCGGAGACGAGGAAGCTCCTCCATCGAACGGCGAGCGTCGAATCTCGTTTCGTTTCATTCGGAACCGTTTTCGGCATAGTAGTTCGTCGGATTAAGCTGTTTTGGGGCCTAGGAGCCCCCGCTCTGCGCCAACTCGAGCAAGAAAACAATCTGCCGTGACGTATCGTTGGGGAAAAAGCTGGTCACGGGGTCGTTCGCGTAGCTGCGAAACTTCTTTGCGCCGCGGGACCCCGTGACAACCGCGTCGCTGGCCAAATATGGTCAGGTATGTGACCAAACATTGATTGTGATTAAAAGAAAGCATCGCGGTTTGCTGGGCCGGGATGCATCGGACGATTCCGAGAAATGATTCAGCCCTTTGTTCCGGCCAATAGCGTGCTCGTTGCCAGACTATTCGCTGATAATAAGCCGATTGTGCATTTTCATCCTGTTCCTAGCTTTGTTACTTCGATTGCTATAAAACGACCACTTTTAGCATTGTACGCAAGAGGAAAATGCGGAGAATTGCGTTCGAAATGCGATCAGACAGTTGCACACAATGAGTGCAATTATTAGGTTGTTGCACACATGAAATGTTTTACTTTTAACAGTAGCTTCTAGCAAACGCGATCTTTTAAAGCAGTGTTTAGTATCCGAATTTGGCATTATTGGAATAAATTCTTCGAATAAAATGTATAAATATTCGACTAATCTTCCGAATAAAATATATAAATATTCGACTCATCTCCCGGATAAAATATATAAATATATAAAATTTTATTTGGGTAAAATATGTTCGGCTTTGATTCGAAGCGATCGCTAGAAATCGTTCCCATTTCTGTTAACCTTTACGGCGACACATGCAAAACGAGGATAAGAAATCTATGGATTTTCAAAGTAGATGGCTAGCATAAACTACGACCGCTGTTAATTCAGATTCAGTCGTCGATTGGTCGTCGACGCGCAGTTACCTC
The DNA here is from genome assembly GCA_028455555.1 of Augochlorella aurata. Taxonomy (NCBI): domain Eukaryota; kingdom Metazoa; phylum Arthropoda; class Insecta; order Hymenoptera; family Halictidae; genus Augochlorella; species Augochlorella aurata. The sequence goes on along the minus strand of CM052148.1, from coordinate 13,191,106 downwards.
TTGCTGCAGGATTGATTTCTAAAAGTAATCGTCGCCCGCGTTTAATGTGGCCAATTAATTTCAGTTCTCCGTTCAATGACCAATTTAGTGCCCATTTTAAAATGTTATTGAATGCCATCTAAATGGGTTACATCGCGGTCCAGTCACGTTTCAGGACGTTCAATAACATTTGAAAGTATTGCGATCGTTTCCTGAGCGTGCCGTGACTCGACTATCACGACCATCATAATGTGGGACAATGCTAATGCCAGATAAGTGATACGTATGAAGGAGACGAATGATTGGTCGTTTTTTCAATCTGCGCATACTGATGCGACACTGTGGGAAATTGCGCCGAAAATAATGTTCGTTTTCGCGCGCAATCACGCCGGGATCGCGAGAAGTGCATCGCGAAACGTTTTCTCGTTAAAATTAATTGCACTCTCGATAATTGCGTGAATGATTTTGTATCGTCAACTATTTCGGGACGAATTTCGACAAACTTATAACATCGGAACTATACATCTTACTCCAGAGATTGCAATCATCGCATCATTTGATTATGTGCGTAACGAAAAGTCAGGATATATTGTCCATTTAAATTGTTATTTAAATCTTTGGTACATAATCTAGTTCTCTGTGAAAAATATATTTGGTACTTTTAAAGTCCTCGTCGCAAAAGTTTAATATAGATAGAGCTGGTATAAAATGTAATATAAGTTAGTACTAAACCATCCGAGCATTAAAGAAGACCGACGTATGTTGCTTTATAGGAATAACGAAACAAGATTTATTTAAATTTTCCGCCAACAATTTAATTTAAATTTTCCGCCAACAATTTAATTTAAATTTTCCGCCAACAATTTAATTTCAATTTGCCGCCAACAATTTAATTCAAATTTTCCGCCAACAATTTAATTTAAATTTTCCGCCAACAATTTTAATATAAAAGCTGTGAAATTGGTCGTTTTTACCGACACGGTAGGTTTAGCGTTAAATGAGTCGTTTTATGCTTTTATGTAGGTATGAGATATCTTTTTTAATAACATCCGTTTCCTTTGAAACAAAGGGACACTGTGATCGTAATCGTTTATCGAGATACGAAATATCGTAAAACGACTGAGAATCGAGTTCCCTCGTGGCACGCAACAGGACTCGCATACTAACATTTTGCGTAAAGGTATATTGAAGCTCTGAAAAGGTATACTGATCGAATAAAATGGTCGCGTCGTCCCATGGATCGAACCGGAAACATAGTTCGTTCTTCCGTTTCGCTCGTGCTTCGTCATTCTCTTCACAGGCTGTATCTGCGTGCGCGCAGCCTTTTCCGTGCTTCATTAGTAGATCGTGGATTATCGTGCAAAATAAAAATTGTTTGCACTAATTGACACATGCAGGGGCTGTGCAGTTGCCTAATAATTTTAACAGATACTGCTACAATATTTTTAAAATTATTAAATGTTTTTACGGTTGTGCATTTCACCCAATTATATCATATTACGTTATGTCAGGGTTATGTTATTTTATGTTATATCAAGGTCATGTTATGCTAAGGTCGTGTTATTTCAAGGTCATGTTATGCCAAGGTCATATTATTTCAAGGTCATATCATGTTATGTTGTATTGTGTTGTGTTATGTTATAGTACATTATACTGTACTATGCTATACTATATTGTGTTATATTATACTGTAGTATATTGTATTATATTATATTATATTAAAATATTTTACAGAACATTTATTATTTTAGTAACATTTTCTTCAACCTTTAATTCTACTGTTGTAATTGTCGGGCAGACAATACAATTTTTATCTTCTGATTTAATAATGTTTCCATTAATCATATTTCCGATTTTAATCGAGTATTTTCTATCAGTGCCGTTTGGTCGATCGCGTCCTTTTTGTACACTCTCAGCGAGAACTATTCGACACATTTATTATCATGATATTATTGCGACGATTATTCCCCTAACACTCTTTTATCCATCTCTCTCTCTCTCTCTCTCTCTCTCTCTCTCTCTCTCTCTCTCTCTCTCTCTTTGTCGGCCGGTTCAAAGGAATTTTAAATTAACTGATAAGGTTTATGCCGGGCAATAAAATAACTAAGGGCAATAAAATAATCTACATTTTGTGTTTCCTTCTAGAAGTTACAGTCTGCCATTAATTTTACTTGGTAATAGACGTCAGCTTGCCTTTAATATTTTTCAAATTGGAACATTTTGCTCGAGGCACAGCGAGCGGGGAGCGAAACTCCTTCTCTCGAAGAATCAGACGAAAAATTACCTAAGAAATTACTTTGATCTCTGGCATTCGAGATTTAACAACCTGTTAGTAAACGTTTATTTCTAAACAATTTGTAACGAGCTTCTTTCTTCTCTGCATTACAAATACCCCGCGGATTTGATTTATTTATTGCAAATAAAAAAGAATACAGAGCAATAAAAAAGGTAGCTGTTTCGACGAGTATACTCGTCGTAAAGGGATGCCAATATTTTCTGCCATGACGAGTATACTCGTCGCGCGTATTAATTTGCTGTTCATAATTGCAAATTTAGTAAAAACTAAAATATAGTTACAAATTTCAAGATGTTTTAAATATTTAATTGAAAACGTCTGTAGAATAATTTCAAGAGAAGTACATGGTAATTGCAAACAGTATATAACTCGGTTTCTGAGTTCTCGACTGCTGCGAACGAAGAGCGGTCATCTCTCCAATCCTAAACTTCTCGTAACTCGATTACTCGACAAAGTGGCAATTATGCTAAATATTGATTAGAAAATGTAGAAGAAATTTCTGTTCATCTTGACGTTATTTACTTAAGAAACCCCGTGGCTTTATGGTAATTTCGCTGCTGCTCTTTAGTGAAACACAAAAACTTACGTCTTTTTAATAAACAAATATTATTTCTACGAACGTAGTCATCTATATAGTTCCTTTAATTAATCCAAAATTGCTATCCATGTGGTACCTTTCCATCGCCTACCAAAATATCGCTATCAAATTCTGCAACCCACCGTGCACGCGCCATTCATTTTTTCGGAAAGTTCTGCATCATTCGTCGACGATCGACGAGCCAGCGAACACGTTGGCCGTATATTGCGCTGTAAAAATTCGGTCGAAATCTCCTGTTGCAGAATTCTATAAATGGACTCCACCTGGAAATCGTCCGAGGCGCACGTGCGATTCCGCTTCCGCTCTCCGCGAGCACGTGTGAGAGTTGTCTTCCCGTTCATTTTTCACCTTCCGCTCGATGCGACGTAACGGCGCGTCGCGTCTCCGGAACAAGCATGAAAGCGTTCTGCGCTAATTATTCCGCCTCAATTAACTGGCCCCTGAAACCCGCGCGGCACTTTCCTCCCGTAGATCGGTATCGGCGGGTCAATTAAACGATGCAATCCTGTCGTCTTCTCGTTTTCGTTGCGCCACCTTTTCCTCCTCCTCCTCCTCCTTCCCCTGGTTCTGAAAGTCGCCCTCTCATCTGCTCGGCTACTTCCCTATTTTATTGTCCCGCGGAAGAAATGGTGGTCTCCGTCCTTTCACCGGTTAATAACTTCCGGCGTAATTAAAATTTGATTACGCGGCGCCCTCCTAAAATCGACAAATTGTCGGTCGTTCCTCGTTACGGTAACACGTTCCCTTGATTAAGCATCGATCCTACGGCTGGCGTACTCGGCCGAATTTTATTTCGAATAGTCGATAACAATTTAAATCAACGCGCAAATAGTAATTACGTTCTTTATTTTTTAATTGAAGTCATTTAAATAACGTATTTATTATTTTCCATTTTTATTATCAAATAGAGGGCTTCTGTTTATTTGAATTCCAGAGAAAAAGGAATAACAAATTATTTTTGTTTCTCTCTCGTCTGTTGTATATTATACAATGGATTTTTTGTATCTAGTTTGGCTTATAAGAATTTTGTTCTCTTCGTTTGTCGTGTAATAAATATTAACTTTCATTTCTTCGCGAACTCAATGACAAGTGAATAATAAATAATCAGCGATTAAACGATAGGGTTAATAAGTAACGATTGAAATTGCATTTACAAATAAAAAATAAATTATATTACTATAAATAATTCACTGGAATCTATATAAATGAATAATAAATAATCAGCGATTAAACGATAGTTAATAAGTAACGACTAAAATTGCATTTATAGATGCAAGAAATAAATTATATTGCTATAAATAATTCACTGAAATCTATATAAATACGTAATTCTGTTCTCTTTTGTTTAAGCTTTTTCCGAGCAGCAAATTATTCTTTATTTAAACAATCAAGGTAAATGAACATTTACCCAATGATGGCCAACTCTGCCTAAGAGGCACCCGACTTCTGTAGACATCAATTTAATTAGGAATTCTTTTATATCGAGAAGTTATGGTTTTAATGCGCGTAGCTGGTTGTTGCGCACGGTAGTAACGGCTTTATTGGATCGTAATGCGGCTGCACTTTTATGCCCATTATGAACGGCGATCATTACGCGGTGGCTCAGTTCGTGGACGGTCCCTGCCTTTCATAACTCTGCTTAATTCGGCGTTCGCAATGTTGGGCGTGTCATACCTGACTCGTCTTTGAACATTCGGAATATCAATTTGCTCGCAACCGAACGCGTTTCTGTAAGAGCCCGGCCCGTTTGTAGTATTTATCCATTATATTAAAACATGATTAATAGAAATTGGAAATAAAAAACCCAATGGCAATTATTTCCGTAACGTTTTGCAAATTTTTGTATTAGCAGTTTTTGGACGGTTACTATTAGGGTGTCCCGTATGTCTCTTCTGCGCAACGCTATGAATGACTATGTTTGTATGAACATGCAGGCTTATCTTTGAGCCGTCTATGGCATCGGTTTAACACGTTCAGCGCCACGTCACCCAAATATATGGGTGACACTAGTTTTTAACCTTTAGAGTGCTATGGTCGCATATATGCGTCTGGCGGAAGCTATCGGTGTAGACTAAGGACACATGTATGCGTTTTCTGTAAGTGTCCGGCATTGGCTAAGGACGCATATATGCGTTTGTCCTTAGTAACGGCAGTAAACAAATGCCAATAATGTCACGTTATGACAGTTGTCTACCTGTTTCGCGGATTGTCGCATCTATTTCGCATACAGAGGCAAATCTTGTGATCGTAGTAGTAGTATGATATATTACGATAGGTCACTATATAATCTATTTAATTATCTTCCACTTGTGGAACCCTTCAAAATGTCAAGTAATATTGAAGAATATTTTACAAGAGTGCGTTTTACAAATCTCGTGCGAAAGGATTACTATAAAATAATAAAATAATAAATAAGAATTACTATACGTAAGCGAAATGAAAACGTACCTTGATGAATATTTTGCAAGCAAGCCTCAACAATTTTGAAAAGTGGGCATAATATAATGAGGCATCCCAAGAGAGATGGAAGAAGGTAACAAAGCAGAACGGTTCATATATAACACAATAAATCAACCTTGAACAACAAATATCGCGTATTCATTTCGCATAAAAAAAGGAGAAACTTATGGCATGCCCTATTATATTTTCGTTCGTTCTGTTCCAGATATACGGGAAAACCGAAGGACGAAAAGGTAGCAACAAATATTCATGTAAGGAAATATACATAAGCTTATTTAAATTCTTACGAGGCGGATAGAAGATCACGATAAGTTCTATTATACTTTCTTTTTACTTTATTTATTTTTTGGAAATTTCTTCGCGAAGGAAATCCGTCTGATTTAGCATAGCTGTGGGTTCGATAAGTCACCTTGAAGTTCCAGGGTTGATGAAGATAGAATGATCACTCTATCGATCATCTAGCATGAAATTATTGTAAAAGAAAGCAGCCGTTTCAGTACAGGCGTTGTTTACTCACAAATACGAACACTTTCGTCGGACATTAATTTTTGGTGCCGCCAGCGTGTCTACTTTCTCTGAATTTATCAAGACTTCGCGCGTTAGGCGAACGTTCGCAATGAATTCCTTGTGTCTCCTTCTATTTATCCAGTTAAGTATGTTTGTCGACTATATCCGTCATGGAGATGTGGCAGAATTTTGTGTTACGACGATTATATCCGTCATGCGTAAAATTTTCTTACAATTTGATATTTAAATTGTAATTCTGGCGAAAACTAAATTATATTCATAAATTACCGACCGATAGCCTATAAATCGGCTTTTTACCAATAATTTGTTATCCATTATTGAGGTAAAAGTGTTAAATTGTACTATTATATTATATATTATATTATATGATATTATATTTAACATTTTTATAAGCAAAAGAATATATAAGTAATATAATATAATAACATAATAAGTTGTGCGCGAAGGTCTAACCTGAAACAGAACCGGTGTCAGGGAAATGACCGGTCGGTAAAGTGTTAATATGTTTAAAATGTTTGGAGGTCAAGACGAAATGAAACAAACAAATGAAAATTATAAATAATTTGAGTTGGATTCATAACTTCCTGAGAGCTAACTCGTAAGCAGTGCATAGTCATGTATATTACAAAACAATTTGAATTTTTAACTTCTATAAATATTTCATTTTTTTTCTAAGTTTTCCGTTCATTGTGTATAAACATACGTTGAGCGACTGTGTAAATATTAGTAATAAAATTGTTCATTTTCTAAACTAAAGTCGTCTTTTTGACCCAATATTTCAACAGCGCCACTTACTCTGTGTTCGACGACTATACCCGTCATCGCTTGATTATCGCGACACACACTGGTGGCCGCTTTGCAAAGAGATCGCCACAGTTAACTGGTCAATTGGCAATTTTTGTTCTGTTGACACAAGAAACACGTATCGTCGAAGAAAAGCAAGCAATATTTACGAGGTTAAGGAACGGTCGTTCGAGACTCACGCATTCCCACGTAATGACTGAAGGAGAATAGAAGAAACGCAATTTCTGTAATTATATCCTATCAGCTAGTCGTCATCTGAACAATTTACATATGAATGAACGAAGCTTCGCCACCCAACCGATCTTCGCGAAGTCGTGCGAAGTCCGAGACCGTGACGAAAATTGCAACCTCTCTTTCAAGATATAAATCCATGCGACGGGATAACCAGGCTATGGTATAACTAGTAAACTATAACTATACCTAACTGAAGATTCAATATTTTGTATTTCATTGATATGGTTACCGATGATAAGACAGGAGTGATTTTCGGTGAAAAATGCGTTGAATTTCTGGTAAAAATTACAAGCGTTGACCCCTTGCACTACTATTTCTTTCGCAATTATGTTGATCAGGATTTTTACGTCCTTAACTTTTCGTGGCTAGGTGTAACTTTCACATCGCGTAGCTTAACCCTTTTAGTGCCGGCCGAAAAGAGGTGCTTAAGCGAAGATAACCGGCCGAATTTTACGATTTTACTAGGATTTGGAAAAAGGCTCGTGAAAACCAAACGAAAAGCAATATTTACATAATTCAAAAAGCAGTGTATTAAGGATAAAATAGAGAATAAAACAAAATAGACAATAGAGAATTTTTCTATATTCGTTGAAAATTACATAAAGTCATGAAAAGTTATAATAAAAATCTTTTTATTACAACTTTATACAGACCGTTTATTGCAAAGTATATCTCATCCGAAACAAGTAACTGTTATAGGTAATATAACATTGCTGAAACAAAATTATGTTATAATAAATATATTTGTGATATAATTTTGCACATTCGTTATAATAACATAAATATTTATATCTAGATATTGTATAAATAAGCAGTCTCAACATCAACTGGTATAGAATATAAGGGAAAGTCAAACCGAAAAATTATTTATTTTAACTCTCTCGTAATGAAATTAGACTATTTATAACGTATTATAAATTCATTTTGAGTTTAATAGTAAAGCGCTACAAGATGCGGACCGATATATCGACTCTGGCACTAAAAGAGTTAAAAAGCGAGCGATTAAGTAGGTATATATCATGGAAGAATAAGTTTAGCGTCGATACAACAACAACTCTGATAAGTTTAGTGTCGAAAGAAGACAATTTTTGTTCCTCCTATGCCTCTCCTTCCATTCTCAGACACCCACGGCGATCTTGTTCCAATTCAGAAAAAGAAAACGAATAAAACTCGTATCTAGTAGATTATATACGAGACGTTCATCCCGAGTTATTACAGTGTCACGGATTAATGAACTTTGATCGCGCAATTCTATCTAGTCTCCGTAAAAGCGCGCGTAGAAGCGATCGATAACACAGGTACGGTGTGTTCGGGCGCATTAATCCGTCGTCCCGCGCGATTTTCATGCTGTCGCCGAAAAAATGATCGCTCGGTTAAATGGTTGATCCGTATCATTGACGCGTATCCGTGCTAGAGCGCGGGAGGGTTCAATGGTCTCCGGCAAAAGAGAGTTTTCTCTCGGAGCCATGACTTTGTGGCCGCGTTCAAAGCCGACGGTAACGCTAGTCACGCAACGAGAAGGTTCGTGCAAACGCGAACGCAAACGCACCGCGTGTAAGGCCTGAAGTGAGAACCAAGAGAAACAGAAGCTGGTTCGAGGGTGCAGCCGCGGGGGTGGGCACGGGGCCGGAGAAATTCAAACACAACTGTATAAGCAGACGTTGATACAGAGCCTAATAGAAATATTGATTTCAGGGTCGATGCACCTTGCGGCGTTACTCTGTTCGGTGCGTGCTTCGCTTCTTAAAGAACATCGATACCGGCTCTCCTAATTACAGACCACCCGAGCTCTCTCCCGGTTTCTCGGAAATCTTCGTTTCCATCCGGATGCACTTGCGATTCGTTTGAGCCCGGCCCGGTGGTGCATCGCTCGCTTTTGAATTTTCGGATGCTGCAGACTCGTCAGTTTCAATTAACGGAACTCGCGCGCTGCCAGTCTGACTATTACACGTTCTATGCATTGATGCGCACTTTACTTCACTATGCTCGAGTGCGCTATGCATTCTTGCGCACTGTATTCTCCCTTGGTTTTCAAGCTAGCGGCAATTTCCGGTATCGGATACGGTGCTTGGTACTCGAAAACCGTCTGCACCTAGTAGGTTCTAACAAAGTCACTAAATAAACTGTAATAAAAATTCAGATGATTGACATGTCTCTCCGACAGTTAACGCACTGTTACAGTGATACAGCGATTACGATGGCGATGGTAATAGTTTCATAATTTCTGGGGGCTCCATTTTATGGTTAAAAACTTCTTCGGTGATACCAACGATTTGAATCGCGTTGCAAGAAGTCAACGATTTTGTATACTTATCAACAGTCTTCCAAGCTGTAAAATAAAAAGACGAACGATTGTTTCACACAGAAACAAACCTTTTCACATTTTCCCAAGAATTATCCGAACAGAAATGCGCAGCGGCTAATTCTAATTCCGAAGCAAACCGGTGGCAAACAAACCGCGTAGCGCGCGCCGATTTAAAATTGTAATTCCCACGAAGAAGTCGGGCGAAGCCAGTTTTTGAAGTTGAGGGAACGTCGGAGTGTTTACCATGCTCGTTGCGACGGGGCTGTAAAAAGGGCAATCGGAATGGGATATCGAACGGATGTGTAACGTCAAGTCCTCGGCGAGGCGATCGAAATTCTATATTTAGATGTAGAAACTGCCGGTGCTCTAAGTACGGTAGCCCACGTATGGCACGGCTATTCCCGTATTCTAGCCTCCTCGTTCGCCAGCTGCCTGTTCGTTTTTCGTCTGCGCCCTGTCCTCGCCTCGCTGACGGACTCTCGTTCCTTTTGCTGTAGTCCTTCCGTGGCAACGCTTTCAGCGGACGATGAAATTCGCGCGATATGATCCAGACGCGGCACCGTGGAACTGTTTTTCTATAATTTCTAGTTATAGCATGTAATAACGTTTCTAACGATAAGGTGCTAGGTTCCTTCGGAGGAGCCATGCGGCACGCATTGGTAATATTTATTGTATTCCAGAACGTGGCTCTAGCCGAGCGATATAATTTTTCTGCTTATGTTTCCCTTTACGTAAATATATAATCCTTATGCATTCTTATATACATTAATAATTATATTATATTATAGTTATATATATTAATATTATATAATATTATATATAGTATTGGTATATATATATATAATTCTTATTTTTTATTTTATCCGTAACTATTTATTATAATTTCTCACTTGTCCATATCCAATAAAAAATAACATAACGTTAAACTTAAATGTGTACAATATGTGTAGACATCTAATTATTCAATTGTGATATACAGGGTGTCAAGGTTATGTTGAGAAAACAGAGTCGAAAGTAGAATTAGTATGTCATAACCAGACATAACCAATACTATTATTATTATTTCTTAATACTACTATTATTATTATTATTTCTTTAAACAAGCTATCATGCTCGATTTTTGTATCCTAAATTTTTCTCTTTTACTTTATTTTATTGCATAATTAATACATAATAGAAATTATACATTTCGTCGAGCGTTGTCTTCCATCTTCCTGCACAGTCGCGTTAATAAAATATCTTTTAACATACCGTTAAGATCAATATTCGTAACAGTTCTTATAGTTATTATTAGATCTGTATTGTATCAGTTTTCGAGCTAATAGTTCATGCTGCGTTACGCGGAATGCGTTAACACGCGGTGAACGTATAAAATGGCGTGCAGCGATGGAATACGAAATTCATTGATAAGACAAAAAATGGCGAACGCAATTTTTGCAGTTGTGAATGAGTAACGCGATGGTAGAATGGTAAATTGCGCGACATACGATCCAGGGAGCTCGCCAGTATCTCTCACCGATGCCGAATGAGGGAATTCTTTGTTCGCGCGCCGAAGTTCGTTCTGGTCAATGACGAATTTCTAGGAGAAATCGCTATCTGAACGTATAAACGGGGAAAAACTGACGTTATAATTATGCCGAACGATTAATTACACCGTGAGACTTTGCCAGTAAACATACTGCGAGATCGTTCTCTTCGATTTCTCATTAATTAAACCGCCCGAGCGTTATCAGCCTGCGAACGTTGGCTGAAATAAAACACGAACATGTGTTCGCTTGTTTTGTCGAACTTTTAAACGAAATTGAAAAATAAAAGGGAAGCTTATCAATCTTTCTACCACATAGGATTTAATACATAACTGCCTCTGTATTGCAAGTACATTTAAAAGCCATTCGACATGAAATTATGGCATTTATCGACCCGTTATCCCAACAACGATTTTCAGACATTTATAACAATCGCAGCTTTGACAGTTGAATCGGGAAACTTCTCGGCATCGTCTTGAATTTATTATTGCACGTCGTGCCACATTCCTATCTTCCCTTACCGCGAATTCTGCCGCTTCTTCCAGTTTATAGTAAACTAAACAGATAACAAGATATCTTGCTGGATTCCTCGAAAAACTGCCTACGTGTAATGTCAAGTTGGAGATTCAATATTAGCTAGAATTTGGAAAGGCTGTAGCACTAGCGACAGAAGAATAATTCTCGAAATTCGAGCGAAACATTTGTGTTTGTTAACTTGCTCAAGGAAGGGTTAAAAGATGACCACAGAATTTCAAACGCGTACTATTGTTCTAACAATAACTCTTTTATTTTGTTATACTTTATTTTCCCAGGTATCAAATCATCGGTTCAAATCATGTTCCTCGGATTTGCGATGATACTCGAGAGTTATGTCAAGGTTATGTCAAAGTCATGTTCTAAACGTATTATTTAACAGTATTGTATAAATACATCGAACGGAAGGAATAAACTTTTTTCGAAGAAACAAACGAATGCTACGATAAAGAATTATTCGCATAAAATAAAAATTTTACAATAATAAAAATCAATGCAATAACAGTTTTATAATAAATTTTAATTTTAAAGTAAAATAAAAACCCAAAATCTGCTCCATGGAAAGACGTCGTCCTCGGAACCCGTGCGCAGCCCCGCGCGAGGCGCATGATCGACCGCCGGTGTTCAGAGTGATTGCCATACTTCCTACTTTCTCGCGAATCTTATTTTCCCCGTGTCCTCGCCGTATCTTCGCCAGTTTTCTATCCTACGGATACGATACAGCGGAGTGCATAACAGAATCAGCGGTGAATCAATCTTCGTTTGCGTTCTGCAAAATGGAGGAGCATCGGCACGCGTTGCCGAGCTCGATTGGAGTAATTGAAATTGATAACAGCCGCAAGGCCAGCGGATTGTTAATACACGTCGATTTTATGCAACTAAATATTGCCTCTGCGAAGCTGTTTTTAAATCGATTAAACGAAACCCTTTTTCGAGACGATTAAAACGTCATCGATGTTGCTCGTTCCCGTGCGATTTCATTTTACGAGAGCACGATCGACGTTGCCCTTTGCCGGGGTCAACGTTTGAATATCTCCACGAAGTTATATTTATCTTCCATTAGATCAATTTTTATAATCGATTACGATCGCGGACTGCATGTGGCTGCAACGAAGAACGCAGCAAGTCACATGTTTTCACTTCCGAGATGTCGTCGCTTAACAGCCGGAGAGCGGTGCCGAGTCACATTTGACCCAGGCTGAATTAGTATACCTCAAACATTGTTAAATAAAATGTGAGAGGTTACGTTGTCGGAAATGATCCTGCGTCGCTGGCGAAGGTTAAAATTCTGATCAGTAATCCTTCGGATTAGCTTCAAATTGCGTGATGCTTTCGAGTCTATATAATTTAAATTTTTTGATATTACCATTTGATATTATTATTTTTTGTAGTCACAGATATAACGTGATACATCCGTGTAAAACAGTGGAAATGATTTTCTCGTTTCTCACTCTTGCGAGATCAGATTCTGAAAATGGAAAAATTTCTTCCACAGCTTCGCCCTTCATAGACTCGAAGATCGGTGTCTTTGCTTTACGACGGCGTCGTAAAATATGATATACATGACTTTTCCATGCCGTTTATTACAGTTTGAACGAAGTCTGTTATTTGCATTCGAATAAAAATCCAAAGGCACGAATTTCGATGCGTTGGACAATGTTACGAGTCATTTAAAGTGTAATAAAACGGCAACAAAAGGTCGTGCGTGAATCTTTAAGACGGCGTTGTCAAGGGCAGGCTTTGATCTTCGAGTCTTCGGTAGATCGAGCCGCTAAATAAATTGTTATATCTTGTCGGATCGTTTCAATTTATCTAAATAGAAAAAGTCCACTTTGCTCTTTGTCTCCTAGTCCCTTTAATATATAGTATATAGTATGTAGTATATATAACATATATTTATAGGAGCAAAGATCTCACGCTGCGGAATATGTCCGCGAAGATTATTATTTAATTAACTAGAATTTTTCGTTCACAATTTACTCGCCCCTTCGCTTTGATTGTCAGTTCATTACCGAAACATTTTATCTTCATTTGCGAAATAAATGCATCTGATTTTCGTCCGCAAGCTCACACGAATTGATCAGCCTAATTGACAACTGGAAAAGCTCGGCGATCGTGTTAAAAATTCCATATTGGAAAGCGGCGACATGCATATAACAATACACAACCTGCTAACCGGGAAATTGACTTTCGTCCAACTCGTTTTACAATGGGGACATTTTTCTTCGCAGCGAGAAATTATATTGCCACGTATAAAGTAATTACAGAATCGGCTCTCACTTCTTCATTATTTATTTTGACAAAATATTTGATGAGATATTTAGAAAATATATCAGTCAAATATTTGCAATGTACAATTATTAGTATTATTATAATTATCGTTATTATTATTGCCATCGACATCATTATTATTATCATTATCAGTATGAGTATCATTATAGTATTATAATAGTAATTATATAGTATTATTATCATCATTATTAATTTATTTATGGGCTAGTAGACCCTTTCAAATCACACGAACGAAATAAACATTACCGAGAACAATATTTCATAACAGACACAATGGAATTAATAAAATGGCTCAGGGTATTTCCAAAGAAATCGAGTTTATTACATGAACCATTTTATAATGTAAGAAGAATTAATTAAACAAATTGGAGCAACAAGGCGTACACAAGACAACATTACTAACTGAAATCTCTGTTCCCTTCCTAACTCTTTTGCAGAACACAATTTACTTGGTTACGTTTGCTCTTGAAAAAATAGATGGAATAATCTGCAAAATATTTTTTAATTAATCCAGATGGTTTCACCATCAAATCATGGTGTACTATGGTAATAGATAATCGCTAGCCTATGGCTTTTATTAAACATATTCTGCAACTGTCGTAGCACACGATAACCAATTATTAACATCGTCCTTTCATTAATTGTTTTATTAGAACGAAAGTGTGATACTCTATCATTCTTGTAATTACTTTATTTATTTAAATTGCGCGTACTGACTTTTTTTTGTTATAAATATATAAAATTGGTAATCTAACGATGACTGTCCAGGGGGTGGCACCCTAATATGTCTACTACATATAAATGTTATAATAGTGTGCAAATTCGAAGGGTTACCATACGGTAATTTATAAAAATTTCCACGTCGAAAAGAGACGTCATGCTTATCGGAGATGCCTTCCTGACGATATATTTCGTCACTGGCCGATGAAATTCCCTTCGCGTTCGATTTAATTAAGCCCGCGTGTGCGCACAGCTGGTGAACACTTTGCAGTTGGAGGCATTTTAACTCGAAATCCGAAACAGCTTTCTCTAACCTACAATATCCCCATCTGAGTCCCACAAAATATTCAATTTTATACATATAAAATTGATAATATTTATGCATATAAAATTGATAATATTTATATATAATATTATATTATATTATATATATATATATATATATATATATATAAAATTGATAATATTTTCAGTACGAACGAATTCGGTAACATTAAAATGATTTTCAAACGCAACAATTTTTAACGGCGCCTTAGAGTCGTGACTCGGGTGCAAAGGGTTAAATGGTCAATCCCGCCTCGAATGGAAACACGAAATAAACGTTAGTGTTAGGTGGCGCGTAACGAACGCCGAAAACAGGAAAAGGAGCACGAGAACGCACTCCTATAGAGCAGGTTCTCGTTAAAACACCGGGGAAAGATCGCCAGTAAACCCAATGAGGATCTCATTCAGCTTCCCTCGTTATTTTGACGCACTGTTGAATGCGTTCAGACCCTTTCCCTTCTCTTTTTCTTTCTATTTCGCGTTTTCGTCTCGCGCTTTCGAAATTCGTTCGCGGCTCGACGAGCGACGCGCGAACACGCCGCGCCGGTACTCCCCGGCGTTATATTTCCGCGGTAGAAACGATCGAGGATTTAGCCTACGATCGTCTCCATATTCTTTTATTGATAAGCCGGCGGATCCGACCCATCCGCGGATGGCTCGTCGGATGAATGCCGTGACTGTTCCACATAACGCGTCCCGGCGCGGGATGACGTCAAATCGCGGCACGTCGTGTCGCATTCTTGTCGCAAGTGCACTCGAAAAAACGCGGCGCGGCCCGTATCCTGTTTCTCGTATCGATTTCCAACGTTAAACACGCGATTTTTCGTGCTCGATCGCCTCTCGTAGGCGTA
>CM052148.1:13163370-13175555 GCA_028455555.1 Augochlorella aurata | reverse complement strand
AGTATACTATGCTCTACACTACAGTATACTATACTTTATACTATAGTATCCTATACTATGCTCTATACTCTATACTATAGTATACTATACTATACTCTATGCTCTATGCTACAGTATATTTTACTATATACTATAGTATACTATACTCGATACTATACTATAGAGAGTGTATAAAAATTATCTTAACAACCGAGGATGGCAAAATAAAACACTTTAACAAAAATTCACACAATTTATTCATTATTTCTTCCATCACATACTGTGATATTATAAAAGCGTTTGTTTGAGAATTGAGAACAACACTCATGGCAAAAATGAATCGGCGAAATACAGAGCAGTGAAGAATTTAACGACATTGTTGCATTATTTGGAACTTTTTTAACGATATTAAAAGAAGAAACACATTTATATTTGTCTTCTGTCTCTTAGAGACAGAAGATCCGCAGTCTATCAATATTTACTTTAGCCCTTATCGGACGTCGGACATTCAGGCTTAATGTATTATATAATGTCACGTCAGAGGTGACTTACGATCATTAAGGGTTAAAAAGACAAAATTTGCAACGAGTGTGCTTCGGACGTACCTACCAACCGAGTATCGCAATTGTAATTGAACGAAGTCGCGTAAAAATCGGCGCGTGTCACCTACTGCTCCTGTTCCGTCGATCAATTCAAAAGCAGCCGAGTGCTGTTTCGACGCACTTTTACTCGCCGCTTACAAAACGGATAAAGCGAATTAGCTGTTTATATGCATCGATTTCTCGCGAGTAACTCTTCGCTGAAACAAGATACCTGCTACTGAATACCGTGTAAATTGCCGGCTTCGCGCACGATCAGGTTTCGAGAGCTGCGATAGAACACATGTCGCTCAAACGATCTCGCGCTATCTCGAATCGCAGTCTTAGAAATTGCTGGCTCCTTTCCTACTATTTGTAGTTGTCCGGGAAATCTGAGTAATCTTATAATTACAGTAATTTGTATCGCGTCGTTTAAGAGCATTAGCTGCTAGATCGGCGATCATAAATGTTGCAGGAAATCCAAGCGAACGCGGAGAAAGCAAAAATGAAGAGCGAGAATGTCTTTTCAGAAATGCTGAATGCAAGAGATTATGGTATTCGAGAAAGCATATTTGGACGTCTCTATTGACCATAAAATTCAAATAAATAATAAAAGAATGAAAATAACAATAGCATTAGCAATGCGAAGCACAATATTTAGCATAAGATGACGTATGAATGAACTATGTCAACAACTATGTCGATGCAAGTGCTGTTATCTGTTCTTCATTTATTCAGCGAAGATAAACAAACGCAAAGCCAATTTGTAATCGAATCGAAGAGTATCGTTCGGATAGGCGGCGCGTTTGCATTTCCAAAGTCAGGCGCATCGCTGAAAATACAGCGAAGGATTTATTATTCGAAATAATGCGTCATCCATCATGGATATTCCACCAACGAGTATATTTTCGCGAGTAACTGCCGTGGAATGAAGATTGATCGACTCTTGTCCCCCGCGTTTACATATGAAAGAATTCACGATGACAAATGAAGCAACGAATCGTTTTCTAAAACGTAATTCGTCGCAAGTCTGCGGAGAGGCCGCGCGGCGTACGCGTACGCGAAATGTAAATCGCGGGGAGTAGAAGGAACATTAAACAAGAACAACTTCGTTTGCCATTGTAATGTTCTATTCGTTCCGGTTCGCATTTGCATGTTTCGGCCGCTTTTGTGCGCGGTTCAAAGAACACGTTGGATTGAAAAAAGGGTGAAACAGGGGGAGTCCGGCCTTCCATGTTTTTGCCTCCGCTAATATATGGGAGCAGCCCTCGAAAACTGTAGACGGTATATTTTAATTGTTCGCGACTGAATATTCTTTTCCCTCGGAAAAATAGACCGCGACACGTGCCGTTCAAGTCAAATTGCGGTTCTCGAATGGAACACTTCGTTTCAGCGAGAGCCAATGGAGACGTCGCTGTTGTCGGACGAAATTGTGCCTGTCCTTTTAACCTCTTAGGTACGGCTGAGTTTTGCGCGTAATTGTTTCTTCATACGGCAGAGTTCGACGCGAATTACACGTAAAAAATATTGTAATAATTTAATAAGTTACATTATAATTTTACTTTAACTTTAATTATTTACTTTAATAACTGATAATAGAATTGAGTGTGGCGCGTCGTAGTATGACGTCTGCGCAAGCCACCATAGTGGCGCGTCCTTCCTAAAAGGTTAAGGCGATTATGATTGAATTACTAGTGAATATATTCTTTACGAATCAATTTATTCGTTAACTTATTCGTCGATTTACTGTCGAATTTCCGGAAATAGGTTGAACACAAGAATCGATCCAGTCAATCATTTTTTTATTTTCCACCTGGTACGATCGTGGCAACTCTGCTACACGACTTTCGTTGATAAATACAAGTACGGACAGGGTAGTTCCAGTTTGTCGCTACATATTATATTATCGTGAGACGATGTTTGCGTACCATTTGTAGAACTCAGAGAATTCTTGATTTATTCTTGAGAACTAAATGATAGCACACTTGTGCTATCTTTTTGTCCAGGAGTGTATCTTACACCTTTCTCTAATTGATAAAAGTTCTAATTGAAACAGAGAAAAGTATCGGAGTTATTCCTATAACTGAGTATAATTTTAGTAACTATACTTCATCTTGAGAAAACAATTGATCTCGAAGAATTCTGAATAGCAATTGCGAATCGAATTAAATACGAGGCGGTTGACCAAGTCCGAGTTAAAATGATTCCGATGAACGGCGATGACGCCATGCTTGACTACGAAACGGAGGCATCGTTAATGAATTGCACTTCGACGAACTTGGAAGATTGAGAAATCAATGTCGACGCCTCGAACTTCCTATTTCTCGAGCCTACGATTCCGAGTCCAAGGTTATACGGCCGGGTCAGTCAACTCGCTTCGATAGCGATTACAACACTTCAAAATCGGCACTGCACACTGGCATTTGACGAAAACTGTGATACTTTCACGTGATCTTCAATCTTTATGGATCTTTTATCTTTCGACGATATGCTCCGCGTTTGCTGATTTAGCGAGCTTCTACAAGATTCGCTCTTCATCCAATTATATAAGAAAGTAAGCAATCTGAAATTCAAATATAACCATTGGTGCAAAACAGAAATATCCTAAGGATTGTTAACAATGTTTACGTTTTTTGAATAACGACCTTCTCCCTTCCATAGCATTTTTACAAGTTTTTTTTTATTAAGTTGTCGAATATCTACTGGGATTATTAGCAACATGTGTTTACATTGCCGAGTATTGGAATTATAATTAGTTATGGGAATAACTTAATATTTCTCACTATTTGAATTTTCAATTAGAACTTTTATTTATTTAGTGAAGGTGTAAATTATGTCCTTTCTCTATGAGATGTTTTCGGTAATTAAAATGATTCAACTTATAAGAAAAGGCAAAATAAATTATCGCATGCTTTCACGATTCAAATATATGAATATGGGAATAAAAAATATGGGAAATAAAAAAAACTATTTATTAGATTGATTTTTGTGTTCAACCTATTTGTTGAAATTCAACATTGAGTATACTAACATTGCATGGATAACTTAAAGTCCAGAGTTGGCCAATTAATGACAGATTTCTGAATTCTTTTCGAAAGGTGCAAGCAATGGAATTTTCGAAATTTATAAATAATAAGTAAAGAGTAAGGATCACAGAAAAGGTATGTCCTTATAAAGACACAGTAAGTGGAATTCACCTAGCTCAGGTGAGAAAGAAGCCGCACCTATAATTCCTGCCTCTTCATTGATACTATCGCCATAAACATAGAAACAGAGTTGCGAAGCCAATTAGCAAGACCGATCATACAAATGGAACTTTTGCAAAGTTGACTTTATCCAAAGAGCACGAAGAATTAATTGTATATGTATTAATTAAATGTAATTAATTGTAAATGTAAAATAATTGTAACGTTTTATTAGCGAAATCAAGCCCTGAAACGGAATATCTCGAAACACAGTTTCGCCGATAATGCTGAACATAAAGAGCTGGGCAAATAATTTCATTTTCGTGCGATGATTAATACGTTTATTCAATTAATGAGAAATATCATTAGGTTGTACGTGGAACGATGTTACAGCTGGGAGGCACGTCACAAACAGAAAACGATCCTACAGTGCCGTGAGGGACGCGCATTGAATGCAAAGCGTTCCCACCCTTCTGGTTAGGTTAACCCCCGTTTAAATGATTCCGGCTTTGAAGTTAGAAATTGATTCGTTGATATATTATTGCTGCAACGCCCTAAGCTGATTAAAACGTCTTGGCTTCGGCGTTATCGAATAGAAAGTAGGTATACAGCGTGCAGAATCGCGGGAAGTTCATTCGAATAACCATATCTTCATTCACACAGTGGCTCAACTAAAGCGCTTTCCAAATTTTGGAACATTGTATTTTATGAACTTTGCATTTCGATAAGAAGTTGATAATAATGCAACAGCATTTTTACGTTCCTGCAACTTTCTTCTGTAGCTGTTTCGTGCTTCATCCGTGTACTTATTGTTATCGCAAGCGCATGAAAGCCGCAGGATGATACTATATGTCATGGATATTGTGAAACTAACGAAGTTCTTCTAAAATTTTTAAGCGACATTTAAGCGTCGGAAATGAATTAGACAGCTGCTGTCTATCAGTTATCAGGGATCGCAAGACCCCCTTATCGTACGACGAACTTTGGTGTACTGTCGAGTTTCTTTGTGGGCAGCAAATAGATTCCACAGAAAGCTACATACATATACAGCGACGAAAGGAAAATCGAGGCACAAACGTTTTGGAATCGTTCATCTACTTACACGAAGATAGAATCGTTCACCTACTTACACGAAGATAGAATCGTTCACCTGGCTACACGAAGATGTCTCGTAGCAAAAGGCCACCGGAAGAACATCGCCGAATTATGAAATGGACATCGAAACGCGCGAGACCGTTCCTAACGAGTTTAGTGCCTGAAACGGAAATGATATTGTACATTTCATCGTGCCTCTAATTGAACAGAGTCTTAACAACGGCGGCGGGACTTTGCAGCGAAATCTGCATATCCAATAAGAATCTATTTTATAACGGTCTGCAAACTTTAGGAGCCGCGATGCAATTACTCGTAGCCAGACGCGTTCTTCTTATCTATCATTAATACGCTGGATAACGAAAATATGCTAGGCCGTTTGCGAAAGACAGTGTCGTTGTCCGATCGCTTCTTCCTGCAGAACATTTGGCAACGGGTTTGAACGGTTTTTCGTTCCCCCTTTTTACTTTTCTTTGGATTTGATCGATGAAACGTCGACGTTGATTTTAGCACATTGTAATAACAGCTCTACGATTGGAACATTTTGCTAATTGAAAATTACGAGTTGAACGCATATAGTGGGGAGCAAGATTGAGTAAACGCTTTTAAAATTGGTCTACATTATTTGAATTTCTGTGTAAGCGTTAGAAGGATTAGTTCACTGTACAATGACTGAAATATCTTTTCGTTTAATTCTGCTATTGAAATAAAAGAATCTAAAAGAAATGTCGTTTTTTTACTTTTTTATCTGAGCCGATAATGAAAATTTATAAAGCGCTTTTGGTACTTCTTGGAAACTTATAATAGCTTATAATAACGTCATAATAACTTAAAATAACTTGAACAATTAAAGATCGCGAAAATCACTATTTTTCACGAATTCGAACGAAATTCTCGACATGCATATAAGTTACCAAGAAGTACCAAATGCATTTTTGAAATTATCATTACAGACTCGGATGAAAAAGTGAAGAAACGACAGTATTGTTATATTTTTTTATTCCAAGTAATAATAAAATATAAGAAAGGTGTTCCAGTCATTGTACGGTGAGCTAGTCCCGCGAATATTTATAGAAAAATCCAAGTCATATAGGCAAGTTTTAAAAAAGTTATACCGTTTTCAAAGTACTGATTCAATTTAGCTCCCCGCTGTAAAAACACTAGAGGATTCGAAATAGGTTATGCTTGTATCTGTCTAACAAGGTGCAATATTCACAGTCAGCGCAACAAGTATTCTTAAAAAAGAGGCGTACAACAAGAAGTCTGAATTCATTTTAACAGTTTAACTGGCACGCCGACAAATATGGGCAACACGGCATTCAAAGTGTTAAAGCTTGAAGCCTCTGCCATCGTAATTCATCATCCACTTATTTCTTCCATGCTTTTATCATGATGTAGCAAGACGGAAGACATAGATTCGCTCGAAAGTGCTGCAAAATGAAGGATTTCCAAAAAGGTCGGAAAATTATATACACGCATAAATCGACGCACCTGCGTTTTGGTAAAC
Organism: Augochlorella aurata; assembly: GCA_028455555.1. Lineage (NCBI taxonomy): Eukaryota > Metazoa > Arthropoda > Insecta > Hymenoptera > Halictidae > Augochlorella > Augochlorella aurata. Next base: position 13,169,214 of record CM052148.1, on the reverse strand, counting down.
TTCGTAACTTCAATGATTTTTTAATAAATAAATGTTATACCTGCCAATGTAAAATGCTAATTATGCGCATTATCTTTTCATTATTATGGAATAATTATAAATAGATTTTATGCATTTATGGCAGAAATGAGTAACAGAGAAATACATTAGAAGAATTCACTAACATTGTTAAACCATTTGCGTCTTACCAACATTATTAAATAACGCAGCCGATTTTTACTTAATTTTTATACCTTCCAATCATTTTATAAAATGTATATTTTACATAAAGATCCGCGGTCTAATTCTAAGATATCGCCGAAAAAGCCGGTTGGCGTTATGGCAATTTCGGGCACTGTACGAACATGACCTGTGTATATAATATATATATAATATAATATAAAATTTTGCAAATAATATGAAATCAAGATATTTCTATTCTACTTGAGTTCAGTCACCACTGCAAGGTATAACCCTTTGCTCTCGTATTAAGTTCATACCTACGAACACGGAATTAATTCTCGTTGAAACAACACTAATACATAATATGCAAGATTAAGCAGGAAAAAGAAAATTCACTAACCCTTTTTCAAAGTTCAGATATACGTAACACAATGATACGTTTCAAAATAAGAAAGGTAAATAAGTAGCCTCGGTGACTGAGAGTAGACATACGACCGCAAAGGGTTAATGGTATCCCGCGGCCCACTGTGTCGCTGGAGCACCGTCTTTTGCGTTGCAGTGTCTTGAGAAACATAACTGAAACTGTGTCCTTGGGACGCGACAACATCGCTGGGACTCCTGTTTCTTGGAGCGAAAGACGAGTACGCGTTACGTAATGAACGTCTCCGACCGTGTCGAGCAGGGACCCCTGCCAGGTCGTTGCATTATTAATCGAGCAATCGATATGTCGGTCTATGTCCCGTGCATCTACGCGCTCGCGCTGCCCGAGAGTTTACGTCCGCTCCATCGAATCGTTTCACGGGAAAACCTTGCAAGGACACGGGAACCGGTGCACCGCGCCGCTGCATTCTTTCCTTTCTCCACATTCTGATCTCTTCCTGTCCGCTGGAGAACAGGGCTGTTGACCCAGTCCTGTTCATCCGATACGATTTTTTTCCGAAAATTCTTCGCAAGTTATTCGGAGCAGACTGGCGTACCCTTGGGCGAGCGTCCCCGTTTGCCGTGGCTTTTTTGTTACTATCGACAGCGCGGATTTTCTCGCAGAGCTAAACGCACTTTGTGCAACCAAAATGCAACCAAATTCGTTTCGTTTGATCACTGTTATTTGAATCATTGGCGCTCGAGGGGAGCCGTTTCAAATTTATCTTTTTCGTTGCCACCGCAGCGGAGCCCTCGAGCTTGGAGATATGTAATTCTAAATGGCTCCGCTACGGAGCCCTCGAGCTTGAAGATAATTTCAAATAGCTCCGCTACGGAGCCCTCGAGTGCAAACGGTTTAGCGTTTGAGAAGAGTTAATGATCTGAGACGAAATGTAACTGTATTTCGTAATAGAGCGCATTGTATTCGTCCGGACAGTGTCAATGAAAATAAGAAGAAAATAAGAGGAAATAAAGAAACGAAAAATAAAATATACCTGCAAGAATTACTGCCAATCTTGTGATTTATCGCAGTATTTAATGTCAGAATTTCCAACAGTTTTTAAAACACAATGGCTGACATTGTGACCCTCAAGTTGCACAATTGTTTGGATACAATTTTAAACGTTTCTTCTGGCGTGTTCAAGCGCACAAATGAAGATAAAAATCGATATTAATATCAACGGCAAGAATTCTCATTATAAGAAATTTGTATTACTGCAACATCACGTTCCTACAGCGGAGTATGAAAATAAACGTGTTGTATTTCTGCAATTGTGTGCATTGAAAGGTTACACTTCCTTATTAGCATCGGTATGCGTAATATTTATTTATAAACAGCTCCACGGTACTGTCATAAACGTGATGCGTTCACTGATATCGAGAATCACTGATTATTGGTCATAACTGGGCGGCGGATCTTCGTAGAAAATAATAATTTCGTATGGCAATTGTGTGAAGCTGGAGCTAAATACAAATATATCTTACCTTTCAATAGTTTCAATCAATTGAAAATAATGCAGCAGTGTTCTGAAATTCTTCAAATATTTTCGATGTTTTGATTGTTTTCAATTCTTTCCGATTGTTTATTGATTATTTCCAAAACGTAATAAAACATATATTATATATTTTTATTGCTATTGCTATTGCTGTTGCTAATGGTATTGCTATTACTATTGATATTACTATTGCCATTGATATTGTTGTTGCTATTGTTATTGCTATTGTTGTTATCGTCATTGTCATTATTATTGTCATTGTTATTTTATATTGCAGATTATATAATATATAGCCTGAATGTTTTATTATTTATTTACACGTTTGCGGACAGAATAAAAAATTTCGAGCTGACAGCACCAGGGCGCCGTTCTAAGAACAAATATTATAGAACAATGTTGTAAATTTATTACAATATTATAACAATATTATAAAAGCAACAAAAATTTTTCTCAAAAGGCAGTACATTTTCGATCGCACATAAAGCCCATTAATATCGAAAATGCTAATTAGCCAACATTGTTCGTTAAAGATTTCTTTCAGCTGGATCAATTACGGGCCGTTATAAATATTTATACCCTGATAAAAGGAGTCGCACGCGCCTATCACGGCACCGATGCAGCGTCGCGTCGAGATGGAACCTTGCAAGGACACTAGCGACACTTTTCTATAAACTCGTTCCTCTCGATCCGCTGCCGGCAAATTGTAATTACCGACGTCTTGCGATGCAGGCTACAGGCTGCAGATGCGCTCTAATCGCATATCCATGTAACGCAACGCTGTAGCATTTTAACTGGAATCTGCGCCCAGCTGCTTTCGCAGGCGCGCTCGATAATCCTTCATTCGAGTTCGTTACCTTCCATCATCTCCGCTTTTCGAACAAATATCCGAGCCGTTAATAACATGTTTTGTACGTAAATTATCTATTGTGCGCTACCGCAAGAGAATTTTGCGGCCCGTTCCGTGCACGCGCATACCTCGTTGCGAGGGTTTATCGCACGCTTCGAACCTGAAAAAGTAACTTAAAAATGCGTAGTTCGCGCGATGCACGGTGGCGTAAAACGCGATTCAAGTTGGCAAAGTGATTTTTATAAATGTATTGTCTTGTATGTGTACTGCCCCTTGTTGAAAAGATGGTACAATTTCTGACGAGAGGCAAGGAGCTATGAACTCGCTCCGTAATCATAGATGATCTGCTTAATCATAGCCCCCGGTTGTCTATAATCTGCCAAAACCCACTGCTATTGATAAACAAGCAGAGCAATAAATTAATTGGAGCATGGTGGATCGGTCGCCTTCTTCACCTAATCACGTTTCTTGTTCCGCGCGTAACTTAGCCAATAATAATCAAAAGTCTGGAATCCAAACAAAATGAAGAGGTGAGGAGGAGACCACGAGGAGCAAGACAGTGACGGAAGTCAGGCGGCGTTGTTTCTTTACAATCGGCCAGGCTCGAGTCTCTCGTTTCCTGGAAATTGGGTAATGGAAAGAGGCCATTTCTGCCAATATGGAAAACGGCGTTTAAACTGCTTCCGCGAGGGTTGAAGGTAGTTGTCAAGGTCACCTTCACCTTGTCAAGGCCTCCAGTTTTGTATATTTTATCACTTTTAGTTGTAGAAGTGCTCTAATGTTTTTGTTTCTGATACTTTGATATAGACGGTGGTCAACCTAAACGTTTCCACCTAAACATCGTCTCATATAAATGCATTTTTTATTGCATCTGTTATCGCATATGTTTCGAGAAAACTACAGGGTGTCCAGTTGTCAAGCATGAACATGTCGTACATATTTTGCCGTGCAATTAAATTCGTAATAAAATTAGTTAATTATTTGAAAACTATACAGCGCCAGGTTTACAGAAACGAACGTTTACGATTTCATTGTACAGCGAAACATCTCGGAGATATTCATTCTCGTTAACTTGCCACTCCCATAGTTCGCAAAAGATTGATCACTTTATCATATTGACACTCGTCGAGTAAATAAACAATCGCGCACAAACAAAAGAATACCAAAGCTAACGGACGACGTATGAGACGCAACACTCAGGCAATAATTACGCGGGAAATTTAAATCAGAATTAAAACCGCACGAACTTGTGGGCCGACCTATTAATTAGCGCGGGTGCACGTCCGCCGGGATAATGCGTGGATAATGATGTACAAGACGTAACAGTTAGGCAATTATTACGCGGAAAATTTAAATCGAAATTAAAAGCGCACGAGCTTGTGGACCGGCGCATTAATTGGCGCGGGTACACGTCCGCCGGAATAATGCGAATCAAATTAGCGGAGAAGATAAGATCCGGCCGTGGCAATCTAAACGTCGAGCTTGCTACACGGGCGCGAACGCGCGGGCTGCACTTGTCTTTTACCGAAAGCGCAAAGCGTGGAAGGAGTAACAAGTTAATTTCTCTCGAGTCGACGCGACGGGCACATCGGCGCGTTGCTAGTCACGTAATTGCCGCACGCGTTCATATTAATATTGCGCATTGCCCGCTTGATAAATTGAATTTTCCGCCGATCGTGGAATTCGCGTTGCAATCGTCCGCTTTAATTGTTGCGCTCGGCTCAATTATTTGTTACTCTCGCGCGTGTCCGACTGACATACGAGACTGGCACCTCGGAAATAGGACTACCGCGAGTCACCTTCGGTTGAATACTCCCGGTGAATGTGAAGGTATACGGAAGAAGTATTGCTCGATCCGTGTACGGCGGTCCAAACGGAGATTTCGCAAACCGCGGAACGATGTAAAATACGTACATGCGTGTTGGAATTTTTATTATTCGTAGCTCAATGTACAGCTACTAAACTGTAGTTAACCCCTTGGCTACTGTGGGCGTCTATAGGCGCTTAAAAATTTTGCGTTTGTGACACTGAGAGCGCCTGTAGGCGCTAGACATAGTTTGGCTTTCTGACATTGACAGTAATATTTGAGAGTGATATTTATACTAATTCGATTTAAAGAAATAAATAATAGCGTTTAAATGTAATTTAGTTCCTTGACTATTGAAATATGTTTTCACAATAATGCAACCCTATAAAATAATTCGCGGTGCACATCGTAACTCGATTCTTGCCGTATGGTAAGGCCGGTGCATATCTGCGATAGTCAAGGGATTAATATAGTATTAGGTATTCGAGGAAAGTGGAATCTCAGTTCGCATTGCAACAAATCAGCACTATAATTCAACCAGTTAGCTGTTTTTCACGAGCACAGATTTTTCACCTCAGTTCTAATATCTTAATTCTAAAAAATTAAATTGTAAAATATTTAAAGACGTTATTGACGATTATATTATTCGTTTTAGCCTTTCCAATTTATGATCCATCCTTTCACCGATTAAGCTTCGACCGACCAGAGATCCGACATTTTATTTTCCTCGATCTACCGTTTCTCTCTGCTTGCTACTCCTGAGAAAAACCCAGGGTAACGAGCGTGGTAAATTGTTCGATAACTTCGTAACCACCTTGTAGATCAGTCGATGACATAGCTGCGTGCACGCGCAATGCGAATCGACGTCGCCTCTGGTTTCCTTCTGGCTCGGTATTACATAAAACTGTTCGTTGCAAGGCCTCGTTGACTTCACGATGATTTAATATTATTGTCGTTCTAAGCATTCGGTACATTGCACACGCAGCCGTGATTCATTGAATTATTGAAAACGCGGAATCGTCGGCTCCAGAAGCTGGCGAATGTACAGCGTTGCATCATTTGTACACGGCGATATGCCGATGATGCTTATACGATACGCGAAACCAATGATC
>CM052148.1:13129898-13154690 GCA_028455555.1 Augochlorella aurata | reverse complement strand
TACAATATACAATATACAATATACAATATACAATATACAATATACAATATACAATATACAATATACAATATACAATATACATACAATATACGCTTGTTAGAAAAACAAAAAATGAGGAGAACAAATTTAACGTGTAAATCTTATGGAGTCGCGTTACACCTCGGAGATTGCTTTGCTTCCCATCATTTAAAAGAAAAACACTAAGTGTTTAAGAAAATATAAGTGAGTCAGTCCTATCGGCGCCAAACGAAAGAATCTCGATTAGATGTGCGGACGGCATAGTGCTAATAAATTCATATATTTTATATAAAGCCACTAAACAGCAGAGAAGCAAACAGCCGCTTAATCACTTGCGATATTTGAAAACATTAATCCACCAATTGACTGGAGATTTTCGTCAGCCACGCGATCGAGCCTCGACTTCAACCTCCGATTCCGAAGATATACGCTCGAATGGAAGGCTACACAATATTCTCACAGGATTTATGAAGGACTGCAAAGTCTATTCTCAGAGAAATAAACTCGGAAAAAGGCATTGAACAGCATATTATTGTAATACTTGCCCCGACAAGCCAAGCATGCATCTTGGGGATTGTTACATGAAATATCATACACAGAAAAATTACAGAGACTAATATTTAAGAAATTATGTTTATGAAGGTCTAAAGATATATAAAATGTTCAAATATAAAAGTCTTATACATTAACTTGTACGAATCATTTTAAGTTAGAGGTAAGAAATGCGTCGAAAAGACTACGAAACGTCTCGAGTTGCTGGTGCGCCGCGCAAAAAAGGCCCCGAGTGCAAAGGGTTAATAATTTGGCGTCGGACACCAGCTTGTTGTCCTCCGATTCCGATATCTTCTGCTTACAATGTCTTCTAGAAGGATTGTTTAACGTTTATTTATGTCTTGCTGAATTATTTTGAGAAAAAGCCGCGTCCGGGTCATCGATCGACACGGGCTTCGGAAATGATAGTGACCGCAGAGACTATTTTCAACCATCTGTTCTTTTCTTTTTTTAAGAAAAAGTATAGCTGTATTTTCTGCCTCGAACTGGCATCGACGGTGGTTTTTAAAGCTCCTTCGCGGAATGCAATCATAAATCGTTTTATCCCACGTATCGGGTCCGGCGAGGATGTCGCACAATGGAGAAAAACATTGTCGTCGGAACTGCTAATATTAGGTTCGTCGAACGCGTGACGGTGATCGTATTTTTAGCTGTTTACTTTCTTCTATGATCGAAAATAGTGTTCGGAAGATTCGGTAAAAATTATATTGCTCGACTGTGTGACATAGGAAGAAATAGCCGAGGGAAGTTCTCGATTTCGAATGGCGAATGTCGCGATATGTTTTCTTCCTTCGAGATAATTTTTCAAGTTCTTTCAATTTCATCGACGATTTCACCGCATAATGATATTTTAACGTTTTTAAACGTTTCAATATATTGATCCAATATGTATTCAATATGTTGATCTTGAGACGAGCTCGTGTGCAAAAATTTCGAAAAGGGAAGCACGTGTTTTATTTCTGGCGAACCGTTTTCTACGTAATTATACTGTACAATTACTATTCCTTTGGTGCCATCCGTTTTCATTGTGACGCAAAATTACACGAACGCTATAACATTCAAACTCATGTGCTACGTTACCATATATTCAATTTTGTATAGCGTTAATTCTTTTGTAATTATTATACATTCCAATTTGATCTCTATTGACGTGGCTGCTACAGCGTCCACTATATACAGGGTGTTTAAAAAGTGGTTCAAGATTTTAAAGAGTTATATTATTCACCGAGAGATACTAAAAGTCGATTTTCCGTCGAAAGGATTGACCTTAGACCTCGCATTGATCGGACACTTTTTACTTTCCTCAGCAACTACTATAAATCCTCAAAGTCTGCAACCACTTTAACACCCTGTATAAATATGAAAATGTGATATTCTTGGACAAAATCTGACTAACCGAAATTCGGATATCACAATTAGTTTAAGACTGAATCACCTGTCTTGCAGCTTACTATAATTGTTACTATCCACGAACGCGTTAGACTGTGTCTAATATATTATAATAAATCAGGTGTTCTGATACCTTTGTGAGTTACCAGGCATACGTCCAGGTAGTTGCGTATCGTTTCACCTTTACCGAGCTTTACTAGCGAACTTCCCATATGCATACATACATTCACCTTGTTCCATAACACGTTGGATCCAGTTCATTGATTTCATGAGAATAATGAAAAAAGTTCCTACAAACGTGTACGTTATTTGACCTAGTTCTCCAGTTATAGTCATTTCTGAACTCTCTTGAAACGTGTAACCGCTCGCTTTCGTAGGAACTACGCGAAATAGAGCCGACTGTGGCCGGAACGCGAGCTTGCAATAGCCGTTCCACGTACAAAGGTCCTCCGTCTTTCATACAAATTCTTTCACTCGGTGCTTTATAATCGATACGGGTCTCGACTTCCAGATCTGAAGAACTGAATTTAATGAGTACTCCTTTAATTACGTGCTCGAACTTCTTGCTCGGAATAAACGTAGCTGTTCCGATTCTTGGCATATAAAATATTTCATAACTGTGTAATCAGAGTTTAGTTCTATGCGTTTATGGAGTCTACGAATGTTTATTGCCGAGTTGGGCATTGTTCGAACATTTTATCCGAGTAACCGTTATTTTTTATTCTGCATAAATTACTCGCACAATTCTTTATTCGAATAAATTACTCGCACAATTCTTTATTCGAATAAATTACTCGCATAATTCTTTATTCGAATAAATTACTCGCATAATTCCTCATTCGAACAGATTATTCGCAGAATTCTTTGTTCGAATAAATCGTTCGCATAAGTTATTTTAACAGAGATTAGAAAATCGTTCGAATAATAACGTTACTAATTATCGACCGTTCTTATTTTTCCGCAATTTTGTAAGAATATATTTACACGAATACATTTACTGTTAATTGAATTTCAAGTACTTATACAATCATAAAATTGCCGATGCCTTCCTCCACACCTGCAGAGAGATCGTTTAAAAAACTAACAAATTTTTCGAGGCAATATTAAGAACGAAAGCAACATGGAAGAAATAAATGGATAAAATACAAAGAAAAGTCTTTATATTCCATCGTTTCTATTCAAATCGATTATTTTCCGTACGAATTATTCCTGTATAAGTAGATACATATTCCAATAAAATCTCACCCCCGTACATTTTTATTAGATTTTTATTCGATTGGGTATTTATTTGATAATTGTTAATCTCTTATCCTCCATACGAGTAACGCTTGTTGACGAAACATGTAGCCCAGCCCCGTGCTATACAGCAATGCATGCCGGAACGCGCAAATGTTGCAACGAACGCAGTCCTACATCCGCATCCGCGTCAGCAAATCGTGGGTAGCGTGGCCGGTTCGGATCGGTGGAGGAAGATGATTTGGTTGCGTCGAGAGACCCACTGGACATTCTTTTCGGCAGTGAACTACTTGGCCAGAGTTCAAAACCTCGGCAAAGTTCCTTTTGGCGAACAAGTCCGGTGACTAACGAGCTGGTAGTGCGTCACACTCCTCTTCTGGAAGGCGCCGCAACCTGTTTTTTCAATGTTTGCCGTCGCCTCGGTGGAAGACCGTGCACGTACACGCGCGCCAGCGTCACGCGGTTATGCCTCCGCTACCGGCTTTTCTGGTCACTCGTCCGTATTTCATTTTTCAGGCTCGGCTCGCGAGTGTCCCTAAAGTGGGACACAACCTCAGGCTCGGCCGCGTGTTGTTAGCGCGACTACTTTAATGCTCCAATTGAAGCCCGTTCCGTTTTCGCCGTGTTATTGCGTATCCGTATTCCTGTTTCGTTTCGTCGACGGGTATATGCTTAATGCATGCTGCGGACCGACTTGTCCAGATAAGGCACAGTCGGCGGTGTTTGTACGGTTGACAGAATATTTGCTCGCAGCTAATTGCTAAAATTGGAGTACACCGTGTGTGTTAAACAGCGGCGCATGTTGGCGCAAGCATTGTAATCATCCTTCGCTAGTAAATCTGACAGGATTTATGCTGTCTTGCCGGGAATATTTAGGACGGTTGTTTCAGGAATATTTAATCGTTCTTGCGCAACATGTGCTGTTTCATTTAATCGATTCTCATTTCGATTTTACACGCTTCTAGCGATTTTTTAATCGTCGCAGGACACCCGTTTTTATCGTTTCCTTATTTTTTCTTATAGAACTTTTATCTTCACTTTTTTGTAGTGGAAGACAGTTGTATATTATTGTCTGGGGATAGTTCAAGTGGCCGTTATGCGAACACAATTCTATTCGAACAATAGTATCACTTCGAATATATTAACCCAATGATATTTTAAATAAATTTATTCGGATGAATATGCGAATACAATTTCATTTGTTACCCGTTAGTCGATATAAGAGAAGAACATGCCCAAAATTATATGCCGATTTTGACGAATCTTTGTGAGAAGTTGGTTCTTCAAGAAAAATTTGATATTTTTTAATACATCTGTTAAACAAATTAAGATATTGAAAATTGGGTTCATCGACGGATTTCTTTATTGAAAAATACACAACTTTGCAATTTGAACTATTCCTCTAATTCTGATAGTTTCCGAGACATTTGACCAAATGCCTCATCAACATCTAAATTCGGGGCTGTTTTCACCCCTAAAATGCAAAAGGGGGTCGATAAAAAAATATATGCGTATGGCACTTCCAGAAAATGAGGGATCCCTGAGATGATTTGAAGTAACTTAAGACGCGCTAAAGACTGATGCGAATCATAGAGTGCTTATATATTATTTTTCTTTTATTTTCACTGCGCGAAATTTCCCAGTCGACAGAAAATATTTGTTCCGTTCCTATTCGCATAAGACGAGCCATAAAGTTGGAAATTCGGATGGAGATGTACGGTCCACTTGCGATAAGTGACGGCTTATGAATATATTTATGACGTGCGAAGGGTGACCACCGCCAGTCGGTGTAAGAACTCTGAATTGATGAAAGAATTCCCTTTTCGTCGGCAGCTTTATGTCATCGTAAATCGTTTTACGCTTTGCCTCCAAGAGCGACTGGCTCGAATAGTCGCACCCAATCTCTTTCCCCCTATTGTCGCGATCGGAAGGGAGACAAGCAAGCAGCCGTGTCAGGTATACAATACGCAGGCGCAATTATCGTCGATTAATCGGCCCTAGTCCCTCTGAATTGGGGATAACAGGTAAATCTCCCCCTTTGCAATAACGTCGCCGGTAATTCGTGTATGTGTGTCCACTTCGATCATCATTTGTGCCACTGGATATATTCCGGAATGCCGGAACTGAGAGCAACTTAATTATTGAATATTTTCTGCTCAGAGGAGATCTACCTTCTCAGAATCTATTTGCTAACTATAAATAATATCGGCGTTCGTATTCATATCAAATAGCTTTTTTATTGTATGAAGGGTGTCTGAAAATTATGTTACTTCCGAGAAATGACGAGTTCTTGAGCTGATTTGGAGCAACTTTTTCCTTAGCGAAAATGCAATTCGTGGCTTTGTTTACGAGTTATTAAGGAAAAACAGTGGCCAATGAGAGGCGAGCTCGCTAGGCGGTCGAGTCAATCAGCAGAACTTGGCTTCGGCCGTTCATTGGCTCGGCTGTCTCGCGCTAGGCGAGCTCGCCTCTCATTGGACAAAACGGACGAAGCTCAGTTCCGCTTATTGACTCGGCTGCGTCATGCCAACTGATCTCGCCTCTCATTGGTTAGTGTTTTTCCTTAATAACCCGTAAACAAAGTCACGGATCGAGTTTTTGCTAAGGAAAAAGTTAATTCAAATCACCTCAGGAATCCCTCATTTCCTGGAAGTACCATACGCATATATTTTTCTATCGACCCCCTTTCGCATTTTAAGGATGAAAACAGTCCCGAATTTGGATGTTGATAAGACATTTGGTCAAATGTCTCGAAAACTATCAGAATTAGAGGAATAGTTCAAATTGCAAAGTTGTGTATTTTTCAACAAAGAAATCTGTCGATGAACCCAATTTTTAATATCTTAATTTGTTTAACATATTTATTAAAAAATACCAAATTTTTCTTGAAGAACCAACTTCTTACAAAGATTCGTAAAAATCGGCATATCACTTGCGTATGTTCTTTTCCTAGTGAAGGTACAAAAATGCTAATGTCAAGGTTATACGAAATCAAGTGACATTCGACGAATGCGAGCCTGCGTATTTCTATTATTTCAAATCTGTTAGAAACAGATCAGAATCACGTCACGCTGTTCATCCGCACACAGTGACGCGTGGACGGATTTCATTCCTGAGAGTTGACGTGATTTCACCTGACGCGGCATTAGTATGTTTCTACCTGTATACAACGACAGATTCCGTTTTTATCGATGCGTATTGCCTTACAATAAACTATTAACCAGTTAACTGTGACGATTTGTTTGCAAAGCGGCCAGCAGTATGTGTCGCGATAATCAAGCGATGATGAATCCAACTGAAATTATTTACAATTTTCATTTGCTTGTTTCATTTCGTCTTGACCTCTAAACATTTTAAACATATTAAAATTTGCGAATATAATTTAGTTTTCGCCAGAATTGCAATTTAAATATCAAATTGTAACAAAATTATACGCACGACGGATATAATCGTCATGACACAAAATTCTGCCACATCTCCATGACGAATATAGTCGTCAAAAACACTTAACTGGTTAAAATGAAGGATATATTCATGCGACAACAATTTCAGACATCGAGGGTCAGATAATCCATGTCCTAAAAAGTATTCGCGTTCAATTTTAAGGGAGAATGCCCCCAATTCCGAGCATCCTATCGGCAGCGCAGAACCGTAAAGGGTTAACGCTGTAATAGTACTTCCAGCGTTTGACAGGACCATTGTCAAAGTGTCCCTTAGGCGATAGCGGGAATTAAGCATTAAGCACCGTTGATTCCCTCCGAAATTGGCGGCAGCGACTCCCCGTTTCGATAATGCCGCCGATAAATCGTGTATAGAGGACAAGCGCGATCGTCATTTCGAATGTCAGTGTCAGATCGATTTCTGGAGTTTCGTAATAATATTCACACCCCTTCGCGTCGTCCGTGGGTCGGCGCGGAAAGGAAAGGACGCGTTCTTCGGTAATCGCACGCGATTCGAACTTGCCCGACGCCTGTCACTCACCGACGCAATTTGCGTCGATTCGCTTCGTCAAACGGGGAAAGACTTTTGAATCATTTATACATCCCATTAACGAGATTCCCGTTTCGAGGGATAAGAATTCTATTTGGATTATTGATACGTCGTTACCCTGGTGAGAGACCTTCGACGCATTTCGCGCGGTCTCCGTGCTAAATCGGCCCTACTATGCTAACATGCTGCGAGCAACAAAAAGACTCTCGCTTTAAACTACAGAAAAATAAACAGACATCATTTTTCATTGTCTTCTATTTCAGTAGATTTACAATTTCAAATAAATCCAACTCACTCTCAGTAGTGATGTACCGAATGCAATTTTTCGCATGCAAAAGTTGCCGTCGCGCGGACGACGTTTTATTTATCGAACGCACAGTTAGTCTGTCGTGTTCTCAACAATTTTTGCCAGGAACATCTGAACCGCGATGGCTGCCACTGCAAACAAACGATAGCGAGGCGAAAAGGTCGAGTAGCGCGGCTCTGTGGTGCTTCGTATTTCTACGCGGAGGGATTTCGTGAACCCCTGAATACAGCGATCCCCCTAATTATCTATAGTACAAGGGCAGTGTGTGTTTAAGCAAACGAATTAACGTGAAACGTTTCGTGTGTCTGCAGGAGGTGGAAAGAACAATATAGGCCGCGGTCGTAAGCTGGATTAAAGACCGACATCATGGAGCGTTACGAGGAAGAAGCCGAGGACAGTGACAACGAGACAGACCCAGAACAACTTTTGAACGAATGGCTCGGCGAATTGGACAGCTTGACAGTGGTAAGTCCTCGGGAAACCCGAATTACCTATTATTTAACGGGATATAATTAAGCCGCGGGAAGCCGACTCTCGTACCCGCGACGCGTTAGTTCGACGGTCGAGCTCGGCTACCACGAACAGACAGATTCGAAGCTGGTTATTGGTAGCGGAGCAGGGAGCGGTTCGTTGGAAAGACGACTAGCGACGACTCCGCGGTGCTGTTGCACGCCGCTCAATTGATGTCAATTGACACGTAGCCTAACTAATTCGTAAGTAGGACCGTTCGCATGAAAAACGATGATGCGTCGTTGGTGTTCCGAGTCCAGCTAAAAGTCTACAGGGCGTTTCAAAAATGTCTAACAGCCTAGGAATGGGGGATACCTGAGCTTATTTCAAGCAATCTTTTTCTTTGCAAAAATCTTTTCCGAGGCGTCGTTAACGAGTTATTAGCAAAAAACATTGACCAATGAGAAGCGAGCTGCACTGGCGCGAGCTACACTGGCGCGAGGCGGCCGAGCCACTCAGCGGAACTGGGCTTCGTCCGCTGATTGGCTCGGTCGCCTCGCGTCAGCGGTACTCGCCGCTCATTGGTCAACGTTTTTTGCTAATAACTCGTTAACGACGCATCGGAGAAAACTTTTGCAAAGGCAAAAGTTATTTCAAGTGATCTCAGATATCCTCCATTTTCAGATTGTTAGATATTTTTTGGACACCCTGTATACGTCGCTTTTGACCCTAGGCAAACTTCGCTCGAGCCACATCTCATCGGATCAGAGTGTTCCACTTATACGAGAAGTGGTAATCGCTGTGCCTCGTGCAATTCTGGAAAAATCTTGTTTCGTAGCAATATCCGACACGCTTTTACTTTTATGGCGTAATGCGTGCTGCGTTCGTTTGACCATTGTGAGAATGATTAGAGCTAACGAAGCATTATATATTATATATCGAAATTATGTACACGCTAACATTCGCGTTAACAAATCCTGCCGTGTTAGCAGCAGAGTTCGGTATTATTCGAATTGCCTCGGATAAGTATTTATCTATTATAGAATAATTATTCGAATTGGTGAAATATTTTATTCGAATAACAATAATATAGGTCGTCATAATTCTTCATTCTTTAGTCGAATGAATTATTCGAACAGTATTATAAAATTTGTCGAATAATAGTATCAATAACTATTGACCGTCTTTTTACATAATTTTTAAGCACACTTTTAAGCAATTAACATGGAAGAAATTAATGAATTAATGGAAAAACACTATATTTTATCATTTTTATTCGAATCGATTATTTTCCAAATTAATTCTTATTCGAATAACAAATAACTTCCTATGCAAATGAATTTTTATATATATTTTATAATAAAAAAATTATCTAGATAAAGTATTCTTCGATTGGATACTTATTCGTTAAATTTGAATTGTTAATCCTTGTTTGTTGTCCGAGTAGAATTTTGTAATTGCAATTTACGATTACTTTTTTGGATTACAGGGTTGCATAAAATGGAACTTGTTTTATACTTTTCCGATACTCGTGCTAGTATTATAGTGTCTCAGATTATTCGCAACTCGAAATATTTTCTGTACGATTTTTATGAAAATCATTTGTTGTTGAAGTTACATCGAAATCGAAGATCGTATTTTCTCGGCAGACGTTCGGAACGAATTCTATGGGAGGGAAGGGTCCGGATCGAGTATTCATGGCAAATTTCCAGTACGAATTTTACGCACAATAAAACAAGACATCAATCTGCGCGCTATAATGTAACGAATCGATTTTCACGACGTGGTCGATAGCCCCTTGAGTATACAGGCTCGTGGTACGGCACAATGACAGGCCGCAAAGCGACAAATTGTCGACAATTGACGCGGCTGAACGATTGCAACGTGAACTTTGCCCGGTGAGCTGTTGCATTCAGTCCAGCATCCAATGGATTTCCACTACTTTCTGCCTCCTGGTTCCGGTTTGGAGATTGTTAAATTCAAAACTCGTGCTCTTTGTTCGGCTTGCTTCGAAATTGCGTCGCTTCGAGCAATGACCGTGCAACTGTCCTTTAAAATACAAATAACTGTCCAATTTTTTGAATTTTGGAACGCGACTCAGCAGCCTGAACTTTAAAATACCTCCAAGCAGCTGTTCAATTTTTTAAATATTAACACTTTATCGACCGGTTTTTATATTTTTATATATTTACAAATTTTATATATTTATTTTATACATTTATATTATATATTTATATTATATTTTTATATATAAATTTTATATGTTTATTTTATATATTTTTAAATTTATAACATTTTTATATTTTATCTATTTTATTATATTTATCTTATTTATTTTATTCATCGCGGAAGGTATCTAATATTTGTAAAATAATATAATAATGCCTCGATAATAGATACAAAATTATTGGTTGCTATGGAAACCGATTCACGCGGGGTAAAAAGCCGATTTATTAATATACGTTAATATACGTCGAATTGTTGTTAGCACGAATCTGTAAAAGATATACACTGTTCTTAACCTTTTTTAACTTTTTTAAAAGTAACCCTAAACGACGAATATATTTCAGACGATAGAAGGTCTAGTCTACTCGACAATAAAAAATATAATGAAATATATATTTTTTAATTTTGTTATTTTATGAATAATGTGTTGTCTAAATGTAGGCAAGCGTGCTATTACGATAGCAACATAGCTGGCAAACAAGAGCTTGAGTTTTCAATCGTGGGCACTCATTGTGCAAATCTAACAAAGGTTGCCGCCCATTGCGCTATTGTGCACGATCCCCACGGGGATCTATTAAGGGCAAATGCTTGCAAAACAATAAATAATTCTAGTCACAATTTCCAATTTTAAACCTTTGGAATGCATATTATCGTAAACCTCGAATATCATATTTGTACTGTAACAACAGTCTACAGTTGCCGAAAACTATGTTACTTCCGAGAAACGAGGTTATTTTAGCGCAAATGCAGCCCGTAAATTTTAACAAAATTTGATTCTTCTGTGAATCTAAATCTAGATACGAATGTAAAAAAAAGACATGAGAGAATCAAAAATTGTCTCGTTAAGGACGAGTTTGTTCTCAATTGATAATTTTGGAAATGATTATGAACCGAGAGAAATGAATAGGCCAAATACAAAATTATAAAGCGATATTTAAACAAATATCTAACAGAACATCATATTCGTACATATTAAAAACAATATAAAATAGAAATATACAAATATATCATTTTTGTTTAAATGTCAATAATAATGTAAAAATTACTTTAAATTTATAATAACTTCCAACATTGTAGGCACATTTTACAAGTATATTACAACTTGTACAACTAATTGTTGTTTTGTAATTATACAAATACAACTATTACTAACTTTATAACTATATACACACCTCTATGAATTAGACAAATGTAAAAATATTGTTACATTTTATAAAACACGTTCTCGTCTATCTTATTATTTACATCTCTTCCAACGACCGTATAAAATTTGTATTTTGCATAAAGATCCGCAGTTTGCGAAGTTTCAATCGTGTAGACCAGAAAGGACGCTCGGCGTGAAAATTTGCTCGGATGTTGAAGAATACGCGACGCTTTCTAGGGAACTGCTCGTCCGTATCTCCTCGACGGAGCGCGATAGATACATATACGAGCGCGCAAGGGGCTCACTCGCGTAGCAGAAGATAGATTAAACGTGTTCAAGTTGCGGGCAACGACCGAAAGAGTTTCCGCGCTTGCACTTGCACTTGCACTTGGAGTCACAATTCGAAACCACGCGGCAGCCAGGAGATCGATAGCCACGCGATACGCGCAGCTGTCCGTGCTCTTCATTCTATAACAATAATATTGGCTTGTCGCATCTAAGTGCAGTGTGCATTTCATGCATTCCATGCATTAACGGCAGACGCGACTCTCTAAAATTTAATACTGCCTTCCGCAGTGCCTGGAATCGCACGAATTACAACTGACTCGATAATTTAGTACCGTTCTCAACAATTATGAACCGAGAAGTATTAAAATTCTCGACTCCTTGCAATAAACTTAGTGAAAAATACACTTCTATTCGCGACAATATTCTTTCTGCAATTTAGCTTTCAACCCTTCGCGGCTCTACGTCTGCCCTCAGTCAGTATTTCTTTTATTAAAATATATTCTTCTGTTACATGAGCTTTAAAAAGGAGTTAATCAATTTTATTTTGCCTCCATAATCTTGCATATTATGCACAAGTACTATTTATAAACTTGATATTACCGCAAAGGGTTCAACATCTCTATTCGCAGTTTATTTATGAACGACTCGGGAGCAAGCTTACTCATCGGATTGAGGTAAATAAAGATTTTGCAAAGTAGCTGTAAAAGAAATAACGATGTTACTGACAATTCAAGGGGTAATTTTTATTATAAGATGCCATTGTTATATTTGTTATAAAAAAATATTTTCTTCTTAGAGAAAACAATTCCTTCTGAACAATTTTGTTTGGTCATTCCGTGGTCGATACAAGTGCTGTTATTTATTGTTTCATATTTATTGTTTTATTGGATCCATATCCATATACATAATACTGTTTAGGGTATTACTAAATCTGTTTTTACGTAAATACAATAATATTTATATATATACAATATACATATAACATAATATTTATATAAATACAATATAATTATATACAATATAATTTATATAAATACACAGATGGACACGTGTCAACACGTTCGTTCGAATTGGTTCGTAGCATTTTTAGGGAAATCGCGCGAGAGTTTCGCGTATCGCGGCAAAGGACCGTGCGCCAATCCCGGAATTGCAGCGTGCGCTAAAATAAATTTAATTGGCAGGCTGTTTGTTATTAAAGCGTACGCAAAGCAGCCTAGCGAATCAACAATTGGCAGGGCGAATTTACGCTAGTCGGGAACTGAACGAGCCGTTTGGCGCAGAACAAACGCGAACCTGGACGGGAAGTAGGATGTTCGATTATCTGTCTAGCGCGATGCGCGCGCCAGATCCTTCCTGTTCGAGAGCGGAAAGGTGAGAGAGCTTTTGCACTTGCACTTGACGGTGCATCGGAGGTCGGTCAAGGCGCCTCTGTTCACAGATCGATAACTTGGCAACGCGGAATGGATAACCTGAGCACTCTGGTCGGTGACCCCGACCTGGCTGCTCGATTATGCTCCGACCGCGTTCGACGATTCCCGAAAACCCTTTGTCCCTTAACGCGACGACCGTTAATGTATGACGAAATATTACGTCATACCGGGAAGACGACTCTGGCGGGCATGGCGACTGTTTTCGTCATGGACATTTCTAAAAGTCGTACGCGGAGCGCATAACCATTCGAACCTGATGTGACCGTATGACGACACTTCGAATTTTGGTTTTGAATTTTAACATGTATAGTAGACTGAGGATGTCAACCCTTTCACATGATCTTTCGCGATAAGATAAAATAAATGAAATAAAAATAGAAACTAAAATATAATATTGAGCGACTGTAAACTCTAATATTATTATATATTTTTTAAATATTAGATACCCTTCGAGATTAATAAAATGAATAAAATAAAAGTAAAAAAAATAAAATAACAATAAAGTTAATATTATTCAATGCTAATGTTATGAAAATATAAAAATATTTGTAAATTTAATTACCCTATAATAACTCTACAATAAATATTTACGACCGAATGACCGGTCGGTAAAGTGCTAAAAACAGTTTTAAGGTATATTTATAAGAGTTAGTATAAGACAGGCGTAAGAGTGAAATGTGTATATTAGTATTTCTGAATATACACGTTTGGTAAAACTTTGAAATTAGTGCGAACAAACAAATTAATTATGCCTTTATTTAAAATGAGACAACAAGTGCAGTGCGCCGTAATAATTGTTTCGGTACAAGGTCGGTATCCTTACGGCTTTGCAAATTCGAATTGTCAAAATTACATTGTTTCCGCGAGAATCTAGACACGGAGCTGGCGATATGAATATTATTGTTCGAACTCAGCAAGTGAAACTATCGCGTAACGTTTCTCATGCTGAACGGGAGATTATTGTATATAAATGTTGCGACTCCCCTGCGACGATGCTTTGTTGCGCTGCATGTGTAAGATTTCTCGGGACCGCTGGGTTGCATAATTGCATTCCGGGATTAAAGAGGAAACTGCAGCGAAGTTGTGTTGCCGCCTCCGTTGGAAATCTAATATTCGCTTTGCAAGCTGCGCGCGGCACAGAAATGCAATGAAAACGCGGTTTCCAAACATTCGGATTCAAACGCATTTAAACATTTAGCCGTTGTTTCAATTGCACCGAATATCTCGCGGAAACATCGCCGTAAAATGTCATAATATTTCGTTCACGATGTTAATTATCTTTAATAAACGGCTTCTATAACAAAGACAATGCAATGTTTATAAATTTTAATGTTAATGGTTATTTCTGCATCCTAGCGCGATCTAATATTGGCGAAGCGAAGCTCGTCTGCTCGCACGTTGTGCAATCACGGTTTACCGACCGAATGTAGTTTTCTGTTTTATCCGCAGCCAATAACGTTCTCGCACTTATCTGCCTAGGTGATTGCAACTTCCGCGACTTGTATACCTGTGGCGCGGATGTTCCCTCCGTGATTTGATCCTCTTTCAAATACTTCGTGATTTACTTTACGCGATTTACTTCTACAATATGATTATTTATCACGGTGAATATAAGAATAATTATTTAACAGTTCATTACTTTCATAAGTTTCACAATCGTTCATTACTTAGATAATCAATTCTTAGAAACTTGTTTTAAATGATCGTCTTTGTAATGAACAATCATTATCGTAATTATAACATAACGAAAATATTTTTTACGCGATTTAAACTAAAAAAATATCATTTATAATTATAATTTTACTTGTCGTTACATTTTGATAATTATTATTCTTTCTTATTGGAATGTTTATACAGCAGATTATCTAGCCTGTTAAGATGAAACTAAAACGAAACTAAAATGAAACTAAAATACGTATTATTAACCCCTTACCGTACTTTAACGAGTCCAACTCGTAATAGAAATTTTTAGTAAGAACCTGTTAGCTATAAATGTTATTCCTTTCTCTTAAATTGGAATAAAATTCTGTCTTTCTCTCCACAATATTATATTAATATTTATATTTAATTATTGAAAGAAATAGAGGCACACGACAAATACAAATCTTCTTCTCCTAAAAAATTATTATAACCAGAAATCGTCTAGTCAACCTAAGAGGAAAGCGGCACGGCAAGTGGTTAATCTTGACGAAAAATTGAAGATGGTAACAATGCCCATTATTTGTAGGAATAATTTTATAAGCACGAATTAAACTACAGTGCTGGCGAAGGTCCTCCTGAAATCAGATTCGCGCGATTTTATTTGACCCGGAGGAGCATCAGTTTCGAAGTTGCCCACGCGTTCGTAACACGATTCAGTCCTTGACATAATAAAGACAGGCCAAATTACGGGAATGATGGAGTACATCCACAATAAAATAGACAAACGTTTCAAGGCATCCGGCGGCTATTAGTATGCGGGCTTCGTTATATCCGCATCCGCGCGGCTCTTCTTAGCATCGTTAATCGCAACTAGAGGCTACGGCATCCTTTGTTCGGCAATATTACTATATCCGGTTGTAATGCCCCGATATTGGGTTCCATTGACGGAATGAAGACTTTCTGAGAATCTAGCTGCTCTTACCGGGAACGTTTCCATGAAGGTATTAGTCGAATCGGATTACAGAGTCGTATCGGTGAGTCGTAAGATGAACATCGTTTTAATACCACCACCCTTACGACCATGCTACCGTAATTACCAAATTAGTAAATTGACGAACTGCTGATATTGTTTATTATAGCTGAATATGTTATAGTTTCTAATATAATCAGATGTCTATTTTTTGATATATTCTTTTGACCGACGGAAGTTAATGTTTATCATCGCAGATTAGTTAACAGATATATACTGGAATACATATATAATTTTATTAACATATTTTATTATTAACATGTTTGATTATCCTTTAGTTGTGCTTATCTGTTATTTACATAAATCTAGTAAATAGTTATACAATACATATTTTGCTGCTTTTATAATATTTATTATAAAATATTCATTAGATATTAACTATGTAAAAAGCATCGTATTTTCTAGCATGTGAAACGCTTTTGAAAATTGTCTGCAAGGCTTGACAGAACCAGAATAAACACACGTGATTTCAAAGAATATTTAGATAACAGTATTTATAAATAGATAAATTAAATTAAGTAATAAATAAACCCAAGTAATAAACGTAACAAACCCAAGTATATTATTACGATGAATTTTCTAGCCATTTCGACGCCTATGTGCAAAATAATCGTCAGGTAAAGGTAAATGAATGTTAATCTTCCCAGCAGAATAATTGCCCGTGTACCGTCCCCGACAATGCAGGCGACCCTATCTCCGGAACGATCAGGAAAGATAAAAGAATCTTTTCCATACATGGCGAAGTCGTCTCAGCTGTTTCCAGTAACCCAAGCCTAGCTCTTTGTTAGCTTTTGGTCAGAAAGCTTCCGCGCCATGCGCGAAGAAGGTACACAGAAAAGCGTGGAAAAGAAGACCTCCGAAATTGAAAGAATAGTCCTCCAGGTAACGGTACGGACCACGTGCCCAAGGGCAGCTGCCATTTGCCGGACCTTCCTCCTCCACTTCCAGCCTCCCTCGTGTCCTCGTAAGGCGATCCTCGCTTCCGCGTCTGTTGCGGGCCTTCTGTTTTCGTCAGCCCCTGGGGTCAAACGAACCGTTATCAGTGCATTTCTTTCCTCGATGTAGAAAAAGTGACACCGATACTCGGGTCTCTCGCTACTAGCGCAATCTCTCGCTCGCGCGATCCGAAACCATTTGCCCGATGATGGTCCGCTTTAGAGCACGCTGCTTCGCACGTGCCATTGCTATTCATAGTCCTCCGATGCGCTAGACCGTGGAATCGCATCGGGTGGAAGTTGAAACGTGGATTCAATGTCGCAGAATTTTTATTTAAATTGTCTTTTTTCTTTTAAATTGGATTTTTAATTGATCTATACGAATTTCGAATAAATAGATATTTTATCTTACGCGCGTATTGTCGAAAATAAAGTTAAATATTATAGAATATACTTTTAAGAATATTTTACTCGTTGCACAACATATTTCAGATAACGTTTAAAGCAGCATTTTATTTATATGAAATAAATATAATTAGATTATTTAATTAAATATAATAAAGTTTTATAAATGAAATATCTTTATTTTACTATAATCATGGGGTAAAATGTAATTAAATGTAACAATAAAAAATAAAATGTAATATTATTCTTCAACGAATACTTCTGAAGATAATAAATATCATTTGCAAATATTAAGAACTGTATTATGATGACGATTGGTTAACGATTATAGCTGGTTAGTTGTCATAAATTATTGTAAATTAGTTACAACAACTAACTTAGTTATAATAATTAATCAGATTACTTTTTGCCCAACTCTGCTAACAAGATACTGGTTTCGTTCAATCGAGAGTGACAAAGCTATTTTAAGACGTTCCACAAATACACAGGAAATAGATCTTGCGTTCAACATCTTCTTCATCTCTCCCCTAAGCTGGTTTCTCAGAAGACGAATCTCGACAATGCATTATGCTGACAGTATCGAGAGCTGTCCACCCCTCTACGATCATCAAAATGTTATTAATCTAAAATAATTGTAGAAGGGAGTAGGTAATAATATACCCTTATACTATGCTATACTATTATACTATACTATATTATTATACTATACTATACTATTTTATACTGTACTATATTATACTATTATACTATACTATACCATGCTATAATACTGTACTATACTGTACTGTAGTATACTACACTATGCTATGCTATTCCGTTTTTGTTCCCGCTCGAGCTTCGATAGTCCCTTGCTCGATTCGAAATTGTCTTAGTCCTTCAACTAGGCCCTAGAAGCAGAGTCTAACACGCCTAATGAACAAGACAGACCCGACATCATAGTTTTTGAAGAACGTCGAGAATGGAAAGTTCGAGAAGCGAGCAACAGGGCGCGGTTCCAGAACGGTGCCCCAAGGCCCCGTGCCGGGTACCTGTGTCCCGCAAGTCCAACACTCTCAACACCTCGAAAAACAGGGTAGCCGGTCCCGACGTATATACGAGTCATCCTTTGGGTTGCAGCTGCCTCGTAGCGGCAGCACGTGTTCCTCTTCAACGGGGCAGGTGGTTGGCGTCGTTAAGCAATCGCCTCCCCCTCGACGACGACCGAGATTTGAACGTGGAAAAGAAAGAAAAAGATGTACGGAGGAACGGAGAGAGATGGAAGAAAGAGAGAGAGAGAGAGAGAGAGAGAGGGAGAGAGAGAGAGAGAGAGAGAGGGAGAGAGAGAGAGCCTCGGTCCAACACGGAGGCTGCAGAGGAAGAGACAAGGTGTTTAGAATCTTACGGGAGCCGGAGATTACCGGAGATAAATATCGATCGGGATTTTATCGTGACAGGTTAGCGATCTTCCTGAAAATCGGATCGCTCCGCCAATCTGGTGAAACTAAGCCTCC
This sequence comes from Augochlorella aurata, assembly GCA_028455555.1. Classification (NCBI taxonomy): domain Eukaryota; kingdom Metazoa; phylum Arthropoda; class Insecta; order Hymenoptera; family Halictidae; genus Augochlorella; species Augochlorella aurata. The sequence goes on along the minus strand of CM052148.1, from coordinate 13,136,159 downwards.
GAACCAGGCTACTGATCTACATGATCATTCATTTGCGACTTCGGGGAACGATACCTGAACTAATGAGGCAGTGGTGGTCCTTCCATAGGATTCGAAACAAAACAATTTTCAGTTTTCAACAATTTTCGATGTGCTATAGTTTAACACGTTGAGCGCCGCGTCACCCAAGTATGGGTGACGCTAAGTTTTAAACAATTTTGAAAATTCATTTTCATTTTAATATATCCGAACAAACTGAATTTGACTAGGATGTTTCGGACGCGAAAGAGTTCTAATTCCATCCCCTACGATCAATTTTAACTTTCTAATTTCGCTTTGACTAATTAAATTGCTCTGATTTTGTGAACATTTTGGCAGTCGATTGTCGGCGCTCAACGTGTTAACGTTTTTTATTTTGGAAATTTGACGGTGATAAGGGGACAGAACGAGTCGTCTGTTTCGAAGGTGACCTAAGTCTATTTGTATTGAAATTGGGATATTCAAGGGTTTCTGTTTAAAAAAAAAAAAGAGTCAGGCTGCTTATCCGTGTCTAAGAAATTTGGATTTACAATTCTTATTAAAATAGTAGCAGTTACTAAGTAAATAATGTACGCGTTACTGCAGTCAGTAACAAAAGTTGACAAATAGACTTAGGCCGCTTTCAAAATAAATAGCAGCTTTTTGGAAAGCTATATTGTCATGTGATACTTCAATGCTGATCTTAAGGGCATAAACAATGGTAAATTATTTATTTGAGACGAATGATCTCTGATCGTTCGAAGCTGTTAACCCTTCAGGTACTAAACACTCTTCTCTTGTCATCAACATCGAAGTATAAAAATATTATTTGTCTTCTAAGAAATTACTACAATCGGGAAAACAATTGCAACCGTGCAACGGTTGCAGTTACCACAAATTATGATTCGTATCGAGATTTTGCAATATTATCTATTTTTAATGTCACACTTTAACAACAAATCTGCCAATGGATGAATTTTTACCCTGAACATACACGCAATTAATAACCCGAATGATCATCCCAATGAAGACTGAAAGAATTCTCGCGTCTCGATGACGGAAAGCGACCTAATTGAATCGCGAATCAGCATGGAACAGCAGTCGAGATAATCGCGTTCCCGCTGGCAACGATAATATCGTAAAAAGACGAAACGAGTCGAAAGAACCGTTCCGAGGAAAACGGTCTAAGGTGGCATCAATTTTGACATGAGATAACAAATGCTTTAATCGCGCCCTCGTAACATCGATTACAGCAATTATCCAATTATCCTGTCTGGAGCGAGGCGAGGCAGACCAATCGAAAGCCGAGAAGTCCGACCGCAACGAAGACAGCGGCGGTTTCGGTAGGATTGTTAGAGAGTGGGCCCGCTCGGGTGGACAGAACAGCGTGATCGAACCACCTGCTCGCCTCTACGATTCGTGTTACAATCGCATCGGCGAGATATATCGCGTACGGAATATCGAGTGGCAAGGGTACCGGCAGTTCTTATTACAGCTTATTAAGCGGCAGTAAACCGCGTATCCATGATCCAGGAACCGGTCACGAGCAAGAAGCAGATCTTTGGTATCACCTGCTTCTGCGACTGTCCTCCTCTGGCCTTAGTCCGGCCCCCGACGCGGCCTCTCTCTTCTCTCTCTCTCTTCTCTCTCTTCGTTTTCCAGTCTCGGTCGCGTCTCTGCTTCTTTTTTCGCCGGGATTCACGAGGCGGATACCTTTCCAAGGGCTGCTCCTCGAGAGTCCCGTGCCACGGTCCTCCACGCTCTATTTTCTACCCTTCGGCCGCGATATTCCTCCTGCCGCCGACTGTCGGATCACCGGCCATGTTTTAACCTCTTAGGCAGGACGCGCCACTATAGTGGCTTTAGCGAATCTTTCGTGCTTTACTTAATTGCGTTATTAGTTATTAAAGTAAATGATTAAAGTGAAAGTATATGTATCGTATCTTTAAGAAAAGTGATCATTTAACCAGTTAACTGCCAAAGCGGCCGACAGTGTGTGTCGCGATAATCAAGCGATGACGAATCAAAAAAGACGAATCCAACGCAAATTATTTATAATTTTCATTTGTTTGTTTCATTTCGTCTTGACCTCTAACCATTTTAAACATATTAAAATTTACGAATATAATTTAGTTTTCGCCAGAATTACAATTTAAATGTCAAATTGTAACAAAACTTTACGCATGACGGATATAGTCGTCATGACACTAAACTCTGCCGCATCTCCATGACGGGTATAGTCGTCAAACACACTTAACTGGTTAAGAAAAGTGATAATTTAATCATGGTCGTACAGAGAAACAACCCCCTCGCTAAATTCAGCCGTGCCTAAGAGGGAAACAAAAGACAGCGCGATTGTTGACGGTCTAGGCTTATTGAAAATTGAACGCTACGTGAAATAACAACGCGTTTTCATTGCTGAGCAATATTTGAAACATAATGAAGGTTTGGCAGCTGCAGTTCGCAATTTTCGTACGGAGTATGGCAGGGATAGTGCTTTAACGTCGTCAACTGCGAAGAGATCAGTTTAAAAATTTAGGGAGACGGAATCGATTAGTGATCTTAAACAACAAAAACATCGAAGCAGTTCGCACAAAACAAAAACAACGCAACAAAAGAGTACGCATGTGCCAGCAAAGTATAACTATACTGTATACTTTAAATGATGTTGATTTTTCACGATTTTTTTTTTTAGTTTTATTGATAGTATGAAATTAATGATAAAGATTATTATTGAAATTAGTGAAAACAAAATTGTGAGTGTAATAATAATAATATGTATCGATAAAAGATTTACAATTTTCAATTATCAGAATTACTTCTTGCGTGAGTTTTGGGACACCCTATATAACGTAATGGCACACGCTAGCTTGATTCGATGGTGGTACGCGCCGACTGTGACGCTCCTTCGCGGAATTGGGTTAGGATTAGATTGATGCTGGCAATTGCCTATTCGTTCGAGTGTATGCAACCCCTCGCGGAAGATGTTCGATCGAGTATGATCGCCGGAGAAATTATTCGAGCGTTAGTTCGAAACGAAAAGCAGTATTATGTACGCACAATACGCGTGTACAGGGTGGTCCACGCGACTCGGGCGTCTTCTAAAATTACAAAATATGCATTCATCAAATCTTTTAATAGAAAAGTTTAAAGGGACACGGTGTGAGCTGCATTTATCTTTTTTTATAGGTGGAGCTTTAAGGGTGACTCGAGGGTCGACTTTTTTTTCTTGAATGAAATACTGTACTTTAGTATATAAATATGGAAGAATATTGAATTCTAAGTAAAAAAGTAAAAATGTGTTGACTTTTATTAACCCTAAATCTAATAGCTAACAAGTAATTTCGCTTTATTTTTTGAATATTTCTTGACGTAGTTTCTTCACTTAATATCAAGTTGGATTTTCAAAAAAAAATTTCAAAAGAAGCGAAATTACTCGTTAGCTATTAAGTTTAGGGTTAATAGAGGTAAATACGTTTTGTACATAGAATTGTACATATGGAATATTCTATATGGAATATTCTTCCATATTTTGGTATAACAAATACGATATTGCATTTAAGAAAAAAAACTTTCAAATCTCCGAGCGGCCCCACCTATAAAAAATTAAATGTATACTATGCCCCTTTAAACCATGCAATTTTTGCGAAATTTGTGAAATCTTGAGAAATTTGTTGTCCAATGTATATTTTGGAAATTATTGGAGGTGCACAATTTGCGTGGACCATCCTGTATATGTGATCGTCTTTGCAAGCAGAATAACTATTTTAAAAATTGACCAACCGAACATGCCAAAATGTGGAGGATGAGTCATTTGTCTAATGCTGCTAATTAAAATTCGGGAAGAAGATCGTGGTACCTGCTTCCAGGTCTAAGTAATTTCTTAAGTTCCTTGTACGAGTAGAGCTACCACCAATAAATCTTACTTTTGGGAGAGTATGTACTACCTTGGCTTAGGTCTCGACCAACAGGGCCATGCTTATCGGCGCGATTGATCTCGTTCACGAGGACATAAGGGCCACGTTGAGGAGTCCAACCAGGGGCGGTCCACCCCCTCGTAACTTGTCCACGGAGATCCTGTGGTAGCCTCTCGACTGAGAGAGACGGGTGACCAGACTTTCTATCTCCCTCTCTCTCTCTCGCGCTTTTTTTTCTATTTTTCTATCTCTTTCTTTCTTTTCTATTTTTTATCTCTCTCTTTTTTTATATTTTTCTATCTCTCTCTTTCTTTTTATATTTTTCTATATCTTTCTTTTTATATTTTTCTATCTTTCTCTTTCTTTTTCAATTTTTCTATTTCTCTCTTTCTTTTTTATTTCTCTCTCTCTCTCTCTCTCTCTCTCTCTTTCTATCTCGATCTTTGTCTCTCTCTCTTTCTCTTGCTACCTCTCTCTATCTCTATCTGTCTCTACCTCCGTCTCCCTCTCTCCCTCTCTCTCCTTCCGTGGACCTGGGTAGGCGCGGGCCGAGAATAGGAAAAATGGATTTTCCTTCCCTTCTCCACCTCGTCTTCCTTTCTTTGGTAAATCAGACGCAGCCTTGGCTCTCGTCGCCGCAGCGTGCAACAGTTGGCGAGAAGGAAACATCTGTCGGTCGCGACGCATGCGTACCCCTCAGGTAAAACCGGCGTGCACCAGGGATTCTCAAATTTTTCACCTGGTTTTTCTGAGGCCCGCATCGCGCACCAGATTCGAGTTCGCATCTGCGATTTTAATCTCTACTATTCGCTTCCATTAGCAATTGATTCCTCGAGGACAAATTATATCAGCAACATGCGAACTAATTAGGTTCCCTCATAATTATTTAACTTACTTTTTACTCGATTATACGAATGAAACTTATTTGAACAAACCGTATAAATATATTCGTATATGAAACTGTCGCGAAGCCTTTGCAATAAAATATTGAATAATGATGCAAAAAATTGTAAATAACAAATTTTTAATTATCACAAAGTTGTTTAAATGTTTTTCCAAGATCTAATGATCTGGTCGTTGTTGAAATAAGAAATATAGAATATATTGTACTAACAATTTGTTATAATTGTATCATAATGGTTGAAATAAATAAATTACAACAAAGTTATAGTAAGCATCGCAGCAATATTGCAAAAATTAACTTCGTTATTTTATAGCTTGCGTAATATTATATTCTTCACTATACTTTTATACTTATTATACTTTTGCAAGTGTCCTAAACGTCGTAAATGCATAAAATCCTCAGTCTATTGATCGGTAGAATCGTATTTCGGATATGTAAATATTCTGAACGAGCTAAATTGAGCCGATTGGAATTAGAAAATCTCTGCTTCCGTTTCTACCGTTATATTCGAAAGACAGGAAATCTATTTGTCCCGGAAACGGACAAACGACTGCTCTGCGACTCTCCCGATTGAAAAGTGCCTACATCCCGGATATCAGTCGCCAGCCATTAAATGTCTCGCCGGGAGAGATCCTAAACACGCATAAAATGCAGAATCAGTGATTAAGCAGATTTTACAACAATGTCTTAATCGCAGGCTCCGAGGCTTGGAGCGTTTTCTGCAATGCACATCTGTTTCCGTTCGATACACAGCGGGGTGCAAAATTCAGTCGACGCTTTTAAAATGTTATAACTTTTCTTAAACCGGTCTAAATGACTTGTGAATGTTAAAGGCACTAGTTCACTGTAAATACTTTTCTAAACTTTACTATTACTTCGAATAAAAAAATATAACAATACTGTCGTTTCGTCACTTTTTCATCCGAGTCTGTAATGATAATTTCAAAAATGCATTTGGTACTTCTTGGTAACTTATATGCATGTCGAGAATTTCGTTCGAATTCGTGAAAAATAGTGATTTTCGCGATCTTTAATTGTTCAAGTTATTTTAAGTTATTATGAAGTTGTTATAAGCTATTATAAGTTTCCAAGAAGTACCAAAAGCGCTTTATAAATTTTCATTATCGGCTCAGATAAAAAAGTAAAAAAACGACATTTCTTTTACGTTCTTTTATTTCAATAGCAAAATTAAACGAAAAGATATTTCAGTCATTGTACAGTGAACTAATCCTTCTAACGCTTACACAGAAATTAAAATAATTTAGACCAATTTTAAAAGCGTTTACTCAATCTTGCTCCCCACTATATGCGTTCAACTCGTAATTTTCAATTAGCAAAATGTTCCAATCGTAGAGCTGATATTACAATGTGCTAAAATCAACGTCGACGTTTCATCGATCCTACGAACAAATCCAAAGAAAAGTAAAAAAGGGGAACGAAAAA
>CM052148.1:13107867-13129798 GCA_028455555.1 Augochlorella aurata | reverse complement strand
ATCCTACGAACAAATCCAAAGAAAAGTAAAAAAGGGGAACGAAAAACTGTTCAAACCCGTTGCCAAATGTTCTGCAGGAAGAAGCGATCGGACAACGACATTGTCTTTCGCAAACGGCCTAGCATATTTTCGTTATCCAGCGTATTAATGATAGATAAGAAGAACGCGTCTGGCTACGAGTAATTGCATCGCGGCTCCTAAAGTTTGCAGACCGTTATAAAATAGATTCTTATTGGATATGCAGATTTCGCTGCATAGTCCCGCCGCCGTTGTTAAGACTCTGTTCAATTAGAGGCACGATGAAATGTACAATATCATTTCCGTTTCTGGCACTAAACTCGTTAGGAACGGTCTCGCGCGTTTCGATGTCCATTTCATAATTCGGCGATGTTCTTCCGGTGGCCTTTTGCTACGAGACGTCTCCTCGGCGCAGAAGTAGGTGAACGATTCTAGAACGTTTGTGTCTCGTATTAGATTTTCCTTTCGGTCGTCGGCGAGAACAGTTTTAGAAGCAGGAAGATTTAGAACCGGATCCAGGCACACCGATCCACAATGGCACGAGTTTTCACGTGTTCCGCGAACTCAGCGTTTTTCAATTTCGTGAAACGTTCGCGAAGAGACACTCCACGTGCCTTAACAAGATATTTTGTTTAAATTCAGTTAGAATAAAACTATAACAGCGATGTAACAAAAAGTTATAAAATTGTAGTTATATAAAATCAGAGGAATGCTACCAGAAAGTGTATTACTTGACAATAATGTTGGTAACTAATGGAGTAATAATTTATAATTATTATACCATTGAACAAATACGAATAAATTATTCTTGCGAACAAATGTTTACGAAAGAATAAATTGTTCTTACAAAAATTCGTATACCTTTTTGCAACGTAAAGAAAAAGTGTTGAGTTAAAATTGTGTTAAAAAGCATAAAGATTATTGTTAAACATTTGTTAAAAGATTATTTGAACAAATGCGGATGAAGCGGTTCATTCGATTCCATAATTTATTCTTGTAATGAATGAAATACGCTTACTGCGATAGCGTATAAATGCGTGCAACATGTAAATAATTTTTATCGCGGATGATTGCGAAATTGTTAGTTAAATTATATCCAACAGATTACGTCGGAAACGAGATTGACCGGTGATAATGAATGTTCCCTTTTGCCATTTATGAGGAAAACTTCATTTAGAAGTTTTCCACCTCCCGTTTCATTTGGCTGGCCAAGGCTCCCGAGATTAATGGATTAATTATACGCTCTTGGGCCATTCCATTACATGCTGTTAATGAAAACGAGCGAGACAGCGTTCTAATAATCGTATAGTAATTAAAATTTAACGCCGCCGTGCTTTTCAAAGTTTCTTGCGTAAAATTTAATTAGTACTAATCACGCGATCCGCTAAATTTTACTTTGTATCGGCGATTCAAATCGAAAACGCGTCAGCAATGTGTTACGAGGATAGTTTCAATCAGGTTTACAAAGACTGCGAAATATTTGAAAAATGTGTATATGTAAATTATGTAATACAGGGTGCGCCGAAATTCGTAGAACAATCGAGCAAGGATGATTCTGCGTGAAAAAAGAGGACGAAAATTTGGTATAACATTTTTTTATCCGAGGCTCCGTTTTTAAGAAAATTGACTTTGAATTTCTTTTTCTTGAACAACGTTTGAAATTGTAAACTTGCATAAACATTTGTAATTTAACGATAATTATATATAAATAATTTCAATGGCGACAATTGAAATTTATAAGTATCTAAACAATTAAAAAAAAATAATAAGAGTATTATATGAAATATAAGTATCTAAACAATATTAGTAATTATAAATATTACGAAATACGAAAAGGTATGACAAAATCAAGTTATATCGTTTAAATATTTCATGAAACTATATTAATTGTTAAAAAATTGTGAACGTAATAATAAATCGCTGGTGTTTTGGAGAACTAATTTAATATTATAATATTTAATTAAATCATTAAATTCTAAACGGTTTTATTAAAGATTATTAAAAGATGTCCTTTAACCCCTCTGGTAAAGCTAGTGTTGAATAGAAATTATTAAAAGGTGTTTGTTTATCCTTTCGGCAGAAATGATATTTAATGATGATAGATTGTACAGTGGTGAAAATGATTGAAGTTATTGTGCAAAATTACAGTGTGAATCGACTTCGAGTCACGATGAGTCACGCAGAGCTTGCACACTCCTTCGGCGGAGGGTGTGCCACCCCTGTTTTACGGTGCACGCCGTGGTATTATTATTCTGATTTTGATGCAAATGCACCGGTCACTTGGGTGTTTTGTTAGTCACAGACTGTGGTGGCCAACTCGGAGCGACTTCGTGGCGTAAATTACATAGCGCGTCGTAAAGGTGCGGAAGTTGACAAGGTGAGCTGACTAATAGTCGGAGGTCCAAATAATTGAACCGTTTGTTTGCGATCGCTTCGGCAGGCAACGTCTCTTTTCGGAGATGTAGCCACGCCCTAAATTCTACATTCGTAATTTATTATACATTATATACTACTATTAACTCTTTGCCCTCGAAGTCATTTTAACTGTAAATCTGAACTTACTTTTCTGGCTTATAGTATTCTCATTTTATGTATTTTATTTTTCGATTATTTTTCCATTTTATATGAAATTGATTATTCTAACTCGTACTAACAGTTTTGCTTCTAACGACTCTTTAAATCTTTTCTGTTAGTATAAACATTATTTTGGAACGTGATAGAACAATTTTAATGGTGTCCCAGAGTCACCACTAGAGTGCCAAGGGTTAAAAGTAAACAGAATAATTGAAAATAAATAAATGTATATCAAAAAATGAGAAATATGTTTCAATCATTTTTATTACTTTTATTAGAATGTCCCATTTGTGCTCCTCGATTGAGGTTAATATGCTTTTCGAAATGGTGTAAGGTGTCCCTTGAATTTATTTAAAATCATTTTTGGTCTTTATTCTCTTACATCTCCTTAAATGAGAAAACGTGAGAAAATCGGAAATTAAGTATCGTAGTGTCACCATTTTTTAAGTTGTCGGCTTTTCTTTGATTCCAGTTTCTATCGCAGTGGAACTCATTCCAATTACGAGTCTTCTTAGTTTCTTTATTTTAGGCAAACAGAAAGCCCGGAATCACGGTCTTCCAGATCTCGGCCTTCCTTATAAGCGATGATATACAAGATTTCAAACGTTCTTCGAGCATGTATAAATGTATCCTGCATTTATGTCAGCAGAAAGTATTATAATTTTGTTCTTAAAAATTCTTCTGGAAGTCAGCAAAATGCGCTACTTATGCTAGGATACTTGTTTAAAGACTTACGGTAGTCTTTATCCAGTTAGCTGTTCTTGAAGAGTATACTCGTCATGAAGAAATGACAATATGTTTTGTTACGACGAGTATACTCGTCATGAAAAAATAACCATAGCTCTTGATACTATGAGCAGACTCGTCATGAAGAAATAACAATATGTTTTGTTATGACGAGTATACTTGTCATAGAGAAACGACAACATCTTTTGTTATGACAAGTATATTCGTCATCAAGAAATTACAACATCTTTCGTTACGACGAGTATACTCGTCATGAAGAAACGACGTCTTCCGTCGTGACGAGTATACTCGCAAGGAAGAAATGATAATATTTTTCGTTACGACGAGTATACTCGCCATGGCTAAAAATTTGCAGTTTCAATTGCAATTTTAGCGAGAACTGTAATATATCCATTTTTAATATATTTGAAATATTTGTAGATCAAGACGAAATAAAACGAACAATTAAACCAATATAAATAATTATTATAAAGAAATTGTATCGTACAGTGACCGGGTTAGGTAATATACTCGTCATCGCTTGCTTTTTGCGACGCTTTTTGCGACACTTTTTGCGACGCTTTTTACGACGTTTTTTAGGCACACACTTTTTAAAGACCGGTTAAAAGGCTAACTGGTTAAAAAAGAAGTCTATTTGCACTCGTTGCAGATGTCGTCTAGAATCACTCTCTATTTCCCTGTTCCATATCCGATGAAAAGATATTAGCGGTTCACGCGATCCTGATTCGTTTCTGTCGTCGCTCGTGCGACAAATCCTCGAGGCCTCCGTCCGTGTAGCGGTTCGTGACAGGAAGCAACCGATACTCCTGATCAATGGCCAGTGATCACGGGTAGGAAGCAGGAAAATAATACGTTTTCGCGCGAGGAGCGATCGGCTTCGGAGCCCCTGCTCAAACCACAGATATTCACGGTTGAAAAAGGCCTTCGCTCGTGAAATTAATAGCGATATTCAATGGGATTGCATAAGGTGACAGATGTCCCCGCCACAGCCTCCAGTCGACTGACCTACATCCTTCGAACACGATCGTCGATGAATAAGATCTTCCTCGAATACGACTTACCCCCCTATGTCGGACATTGTTAACTGCAGAAATTATTGCAATATAATTGCTGCGTTAATAACCCGTTAGTTACTCTCGTGATGTGACGTCTCGAGATAGCCACCGCTGAGCATGCTACAGAGTATTACAAATTACTCCACAGTTACGGAATTATTGACATTTTCGAGACCGCGCAGACTTAGATTGGACTTTTAGAAAACATAATTGAGTATTACTGAATTATTTATTGCAGTACTGAAGCGTCAGAATGAATTATTCAGGGCCCCTGCAAGTTGCTTGAACATGTAAAAGGTTTTTCAACGATAGCTGCAGATACATACTTATAAATAAAACACATTTAAATTTAATAAATCTGACAGATTTTACCATTATTTCTACAATTATCAGTGAAAAAGTTAGACTTGCAACTATTTCCTCTCGTTATTTAACCCTTTGTATAACGATCTCTTAACGCTTGTTCGTGGCTAATAAATTCCTAAGCGACGCTAATAATTTATATTTATTATTCGACGATCAGTGTTTAAATATCTGTAAAAGAAGGATATTATTTTATTTTAGGTTAATTTATTTTAATTTGATAGCCATATTTAGTAGGTCGTGTTCCAAGTTTTCATAATGAGCGCGACGCGATATAGTAGGGGGTTGCTTGAACACAAAGTTAGCCCACAACTCATTTCCAAAGCACATGACGCATAATTATGCGGTTCGCAATGAAATCTTGAAGATCTCTAAATTATACGGTTTATGGATTTTTCGCTCGGATCGAATAACTAAGTTGCTAAGGAACGATCGTAATTGCCGGGCTATATCGGACAAGTTCAAAGTCGATTCATAAGCAGACAATGCGACTTGGTCGACTTCCTGTGAGAAATTCCACGTTGCACAACAATGTGTAGCCCGTGCAGGAGGTTCGCCTCTAAGTGAGATAACCTCGAAGGATTTATTGGACGGTCTGTGCGCTGGAAAAAATGAGGAAGTATCTGAATCCGGGTGACCCAGTTCGCGCTCTTGAATTTCAGAATAGACGTTCTCCCGTGCTTCAAGGATCTATTGTGGCGAGGCGAACACTGCCATCGAGTCTACCGGCTTTTCAGACACCTCGCCGTCAACCTGGTATCAAACGAGCTTCGTTATTTTGCAACAAAAGTGGCCAGGAGCAAGCGTTTTTGAGATCGCGCGAAACGGAGCCAAAAGCGACACTGCTCCAATTATTCTATAAATATTCATCCGAGTAGAAATGCTTCGAATGAATATTCCATGCTAGGAACTAGGTTGCAAAATGCATTATTCAGGGCCTTTGTGGTGGATAGTCATCCGCGGAAATACTGAAATTAACGAATGTACGAGCTGTTAATTTGAAAACGTCGAATCTCGATGTCTCCAGCCGATTGTTGGGAAACTGTTAAGTATAAAAGTTGCTTGATTTTGAGGGGTGGATACAACTATTTAATTTTTTTATATCGATCGCTTTCTTAGGATATTGGGAGGGTAATTTTGTTTCTTTAAATGTAAATCTGTATTTTTATTCCACGGGAAGAAATAATAAACTTTTGTACGAAACATTTTTTTACTAATCCATCGCAGAGGAATTTTGAAAATCCAATTTTTTAGTTTATTAGATATTTTTGTAAAAGACAATCTGCTTGACAAGCGTTTCGTAAAAAAGTGGAATAAAAATTTATAAAAATTCGCGTGGTATAGAAATTTGTAAGTAGAAATATAGGTTTCCACTTAAATAAATGACCCCAAATTACATTCGAAGCGAACAGTGAAAAGAAAATAAATAAAATCATTGTATTTTCGCCTTGAAATCGAGTAACTTTAACATTATTGCCGAAGATGTGTTATTTAATAATGATAATAATTTAAGTTTTCGAATGAACACTTAGTAAACAATTAGTAAATTGTTATTAAAAAATAATCGTATTGATTAGCAAAAATTACTAAGAGTAAGGATTAGTTTTTTCATCACGATTTTGTCTTAAGATTGTGTGAAAAAAATGTAATAATGTATAAAGATAAAATTGTAAATTTGCATTTAGAAAAGCCTTTTGGAAGTAGGTACTGCACGGTGCTTTTCGATTTCGCAAGTAATTTACGTTTCTCTTGACGATTACGTTTTCTTGAATCTTAATGTTCCTTATCATTATTTATCCATTAGACTACACGCCTGACATTTTACATTCAACATTAGCGCCCATTCGCGTTTATCACTTACAATCTATGAAATCTATTTGCTATTTACAACGAAATTAGTGGAAAGTCATACATTTCGTTAGAATTTAGATAAAGTAGTTTTCATGATTTATAATTGAATACTGATGTGTTCGAGGAGTTTCATATGCAATATTAATGTAGATATGCTTCACGTATTGAACACGTTGTGCAACATTCTTGCAATGAACCTTCGGTTGCTCTATACCTTCCGGCATACTTTCCATTCGGAGCTCGATAAAACAGCAACCGAAATTTCAGCTTTGTCGAGTAGTCGGGACTCGATAAAATACAGCAAAAAGTCAACAAAATTCGAGTCGCGGGAAAGATTTTTCAAACTTTGCAGAACCATACAAGTTTATAAATGTTTCAACAGAGACATTTCCACTTTCTCGCTTTCTTGTTACTTTGTAGAATATTGTAAACTCTGTAAATATCAACGATTGTTAATCAGGAATTTGGTGATGCTTATCTTTTTATTAATGTATTTTATACAATCGATTTATATATACAATTTTATAAAATTTCCATGTGCTTGCACGCATGCTTTTTAGTAAAAGTGGCTAAACGTTTAAAGATTCAACGTTTTGCAATAGAATTGATAGAATTCTGTTAAGGACAGATCTAATAAACATGGAAAATAGTCACACTTTGATATTTCGATTTCTACTGTTTCTAAATTGCCATTTGTACACAATAAAATCTGTCATGGTCTTGCGAAAGGATTGAATCTCTACAATATACTACAGACAGTTGTAACTCTTCTCCATTTTCTATACGTAATTCGAATCTCAATACATACAGGATGTACCAGATTTTTAGCAAAAACATTTTATTATTTTCAATATTTACGTTTAAACAAAAAGTGTATGATTAATACACGAATCATTGCGCCTTGGCATATATAATACGTTCATGTCGTACATTATTTGGCATACAGTGGATACGTACACTATACAATGAGAGAAAACAAAATTCAGTTCACCTTAATCAATAATTACTAATTATTTTAATTTCAAACACGAATAACACTCCATCGGATAAGATGTGAACGACAAGTGTCAGATTTGGCGCTAAAATAATTGAATGCCGCCGTGACATTTCTATAACATATATGTCTCGTTTCTCTTAAGAACAGCACATAAGTTGTTAATTATGCCATCGTGTAGCAAAATATAAAAAGAATGAATGCATATGTGCATCAACGAGTTTATTCAAGTTTTCGAATACACCATCGAGAACACCTCTCCATTGCCACCTGCGATCGACAATCGCATTTCCGCTACCCGAGCACCATAGAAACCCGAATTTTGGGGTCGTCTCCCGAGGAGGAGCCAGTGGGGCGAAGCACAGTAGCCGATAGGCCGGGCTCTGCGAGGGAACGAAAAGGAGAAGATTTTGAGAAACACTGCGTATCTGTGCCGAGCGCCACGCGACCAGGTCGTCCGGTCGGGCTGGATGCCGGGTGTTGTTGAAATCAACGTGGTGGGGTTCCTTCGACGACCACAACCGGAGCCTTATGCCTTCAGTCGACTCTCGGCTCTCACTGCGACTCGAGCTGGCTGAGATTCCGTTAATTAAGCATCGACCGAACCAAGACGGTGGTTGCACAACAGGTGGACCGCGAACGCTTCCAAAAACCAGTTACCCATCGACACCGGCGATCGAGTCGGCGTGATCAGAAGTGTGCAAAGTCGCGGGCATTCTCGGGCATCGATCGACGTCGATCCACCGGATCAAAGGATATTTATCGTAGAAAACGCGCGCGTCGAGGATCGAGTCGAGGAGCATTCGGCCGCGCAAAGAGGATCGTTCGGAAAAGGCGGCAGTGTAAAACGCGGCGAGTGCTCGAGCAGTCGTGTCACGGTCGATCCGGAGATCGATCCGGCATCGATCCCCGCAGTTCCCTTTACCGGTCGATCACCTCGATCCCGCGGCGCGAGTGCACATCCGCGTCGTCGGCGCTTAATTAGTACGTGGGTGTCGTGACAGGTTCGAGTCCGTGGACGAGCCTCGAAGGGCGGGAGGACGGCGGCGAATAAAAGGGAGTAGGGGTGAAGAGGAAGAACGCCAAAGAGATGCCGAAAGCGAGAGGACCACGGTTTGGCGAACAGCGCATCGGGAAATAAAAGGGACGCGGAGAGGGTGTTCGTTCGAGGGTGGTGGGGCGGTTAAATAGATGCAGGAATCTCTACGCGGCGCCATGCTGCTGTAGCGGCGAGAAAAATATATTCGGCTTCGTCGGTGTGCGTGCTCGCGTGTGCATGGAATCCCAGGACCGTATCGGTCTCTGCAGGTTGCTCGCGAGTTCGAGGACCTGAGGCAGCGGCGTATCGCGACATTTTCAGCGAGCCGCTTCGCACACGGTTCCGAGCAGCTCCCGATAGTCTATCCAGGAATTGCTGCTTCTGTCGCGGAATACGGTTCCGCAGTGAAAGGAGAAAAACCCGTGGCTAGCGATCTGCTGCGATCGATGGTCGATTAACGAGTCCGTCGGCGTAGCACTCGCGAAGACGATCGGGGAACGATTTCGAGCAACTAGGAGGAGCTCTGCCGAGGAATTTATACGGTGGACAGGGATCTCCGAGTCGAAGGAAGATAAACCCGCGCAATTTGCAATGATAAATGATCGATTAATCGGTTGCAGCACTTGCGAACAGGGTCGAAGGACTACAATTTTCGAGCGACTACAATTTACACGGACGACGGGAATTTATGCAGTGATAGGAGATCAAACGATGGTTAATTAACGAGTTGTAGCACTTGCGAAGAGAATCGAGGGACGATTTCGAGTTAGGAACTTGCCGCTTCAGTGGACAGAATTTTGTGGAGCGGGAGAAGCGATCTGCGACGATCCATG
The DNA here is from genome assembly GCA_028455555.1 of Augochlorella aurata. Lineage (NCBI taxonomy): Eukaryota > Metazoa > Arthropoda > Insecta > Hymenoptera > Halictidae > Augochlorella > Augochlorella aurata. The sequence goes on along the minus strand of CM052148.1, from coordinate 13,120,324 downwards.
GTCAATTAACGAGTCCATAGTTGCGGCATTTACGAAGAGGATCGAGGAAACATGTTGTGCGGCACGTTCAGAAAGAAGAGGAGGCACAACGGGGATGAGTATCGATTGGTCAGATCGAACACGATGCCGAGGATCCTGGTGGGAAAAGAGGGCAGCCTGGTCTCGGTGCGAAGGACGAAATCAACGAGGGTGGCGGGCCGCTCCACGCATCTGAAAGATCTTCTGCACACGGTAAGCCGTAAATCCGTTCGATCCTAACGCGATCGCGCGATCTCTGGCTGTGAACGCGGCGTGGTTCCGGGACTCGCGACGCTTTATCGACGGTAAGATCGGCCTCGAGAGTCTCGCTCGTTGGAAGGACACTCTTTCTCCTATGAGAGAAGAAATATGGCTGGGCGAGCTCCGCGCTCCGTGCTCGTTCGTGTTCCTTTGGTTTCAAGGCGACGCTGCTTGGGAACGGTTTGATACGGATATCTGTGTTTCCATTGAAATCTACTCGTTACTCTTCGTTAATTAGATATTGTTTCATTTTTGTGGCGCAGAGCAGTTGTTGTCGATGTTTGAACGACGACGTAATATATTTGAATATTTCTGTTTTTTATTATTTATGATATAGGAATATACGATCGTGGTATTTTGTTGAGTCTTGTTTTAAATGTACAGGGTGTCCCAGCAGGGAGGCCACCCACAGTGCTGTGAATAATTATAAAGTCGGAGTAACTTTTACATTTTGACTGATATTTAAAGAAAAGCCAAAGGAAAACTATATTTATATATTTCTAGGTTTTATTGTTTCTTATATGGAAATATACAAGTATGATGCTTCGTTTGAGCATTACTAAAAATGTATAAGTTACTTTGCGTCTGTAAAAATTCATTTTTCTTGTAATATATTCGAACGAACTGAATTTTAGTAGGCTGTTTGAGACACAAAAGAATTAAATATCATCTAATTCATTCTGACCTTCTAGTTTCAGTTTCGTGGGAATTTTTGTGTTTATTCATGGAAACAATTTACTTACTACTTTGAAAAAATGTAAATACTCTTTCTTAAATGGAATTTTTAACATAGTGAGCTGTAAAGAGATTTTCAATTTGAATAACTTCTTTTTATTAATATATTGAACTATTCGAAAGATTCTCAACTAGGAAGAACTAATTAATTATTATTATTCAACTAAGTCCCGTATTTTTAAATCTAAAGCATACCGGAAAAATTACTATATAAAGTGATTTTTTATCCGGAAAGGATTATAAAGAAAGTATGTTTCATCAATTCGTGACAACTTCTGATTGAAACACACATAGAGGTCGAGGTACAGATATTAATACGCTGACCTTCTATAGTTTTCTGTCTCCTAGTTTTCCAATTGTATACACAGTAGATACATACATATACACTAAGCGCACTCATTGTCAGGCACACACATCATAGTACGTATAGACCGTACTACAGTTCACTCGTGCACATATTTCATATTACATACTTCATACTACAGTAGGTACATACTAGAGAAGGCAGTATGGAAATTTTCGAGGTATTCTCATATGTAAATGCTAGCTTTCTTTTTCATGATTTGTAACATGAAAAATTTAAGCTCAATTTCTCTTTAGTTCCAGACTATGTAAACTACACGATGAATGTTTTATTATATTTAAATAGGCTGGGAAGCTCTATGCATTTATATGTAATAGTGCATAGAGATCTAGGAAATTACAGAATACAGAATACATTTTATGTCAATCTCTTTTTCGTATATAAACTAACAATGCCTCTACTCTATATATTCTATATACTATATTGTATATACATGTATATATAGAGTTGCGGTTTATAACGACTCAAATTTTTATAAGAAATTTTAAAAGAGTGATCAAGTGCAATTTCTTTTCTGAAAGCAATACATACTTGCACTAAATCAACGCTAAAGTTCCATTAAATTTTTTGATATACGTATTATAATTCATAAACTTAAAAAGAGCAGCGCTACAAAAAATCAGGCTAAAATACTATAACTTATCTCGCAGTTTAATTCCGAGGATGCAAAATAAAAAAAATTATTATAATTGTAATAAAATATATATTACTATAATTATTATAATAATTATAGTAATATATATTTATTATGTTTTTATATAATTATATACAACAATTAATATCGATATTGAATTGTCTTATCTAATTAATTTTATTTTCACTTTTTCAATAATTCTTTTATTTTGTTCAGTCATTCCGTGGTCAACACAAGCGCCACTCTGTACTATTTATTAGTGAATAATGGTCCTAATAAAGATGCTTCGGAAACGTCCACATCTCCGCGAGACTGGCAGCGAACGTGTGAACGTGTTAACGCGTTATTCGAGTACCGAAGATCCCATTGCCGCGGATCCCGCAACCAAATACAAATATTCCCGCGTAGAAATGAATCGGCCATCCGGGAAATTTCGAAGAAGCATGGCCGTGCCATTTCGCCAGCGTTTTGCTTGGTATTCATGCCGGACTGACAATAAGGGGCCTCGCATCGGCCAGTCGATTGCTTCTCAAAGGTCCCGGACCGTCTCGAATCTACATACATGAATGCGAATGCGTCATGCCGTTTTACATATGTATGCACGCGACGATATAGTCTCGGTACCCATGTACGTACGCGTTCTGTTGCATAATTTACGACATTGTACACAGACATGTTCGAGTGCGCAACGAACCACTCTCCGCCCGGCTCAAGTGGAATCGATTTGTTTTGGCAGCGAATGAAAGAGGCCGATCCCGAAACGATTTCGAGCGATTTGGGAGCTCGACTCCGATCCTAATCGCCCGATTCCCATCGTTAGGCTCTATCTACCCCTTTCAGGGGGATTGTTAACCCTCGTTTCCGGTTGAATCGGGGCGGGCTGGGTTCGCGCGGATCGAGTTAACTCGTTACCTAGGCACAGAGATTTCGTAGAATTTCGGTTGAAATCCGCTTCACGAGTTTCCCGATGGAGTTTGATATTTTGTTTCGACTGCTTGCGATATTTGACTTGGTTCGTTCGATTAGATCGAGTGCTAATAACCCCTGTACACTGCTCGGGAAATCGAGAAGGTCATATTTTCAGAATTATATTAGATCATTGTCGACATTCGGTTCCAGGGATGTTTATCAACATTGATTATCTGTATTAAAATTATTGTCAATTGAAATGTTTCTGCAGCGAAGATCGCGATCAATAGCAATGGATTTTTAGCGAAATTGATTTGTATAATGCATGAAATACCTAATTGTTGAAAAATTAGGTATTGAAATAAGGGTGGGAAAAAATGTCGCGTCCATTAAATGGAAATAGGCGATAAACAGATCTCTTTATTTTGTTTCGAGATATGTTAGGACTTGTTATTGAAGAATACTATTTTTGGAATATTTATGCAAGCTGTTTATGGTATTGCATTACCAATTTACATCTGTTGCACTTGTGTTCGGTTGGATTGGGTGACACGATATATCTCCGCTTACTAACTGCGACATCGTAAATTCGCCGCTGGAAACAGGATGCTAACAAATAGTTAGCAAAATATTGGACACGCCTGAATTATTGAATATTTGAATAGGGTCAGTAAAGTTATACGAACGTGTCTCTCGTTCTAGGAATGAAGTATGTTTATGCCGAGCTTAGTATGACTACTCGAACCTCTATTTACGAACACTGGGTTGCGATCCTGTCTTTGTTCTCTTTTGCAGAAAGAATTCTAGCTTCAGTGAAACGATGCATTTCTCGACCTTGCGATTTAAAATCAGGTCGTTCTATGAAGTGTTCTTGTATTCTGTTAATAAGTGTTTTATTAGTAAAAAGCAACAGTACTCGGCTGAAAACGCGTTGACGTCAAGCGTATACTTCACGGATCACTGGATGAATGATGTAGCGCAATTTACGTATTATATTGTATTTCTAACAAAATTTGACCATTTTATTTCTTATATTATTGATGCAGTACGCGTTGTTACATTGGCACCTCGTATATTGTTAAGAAAACAATATACGAGCCGCCGAGAATATTCATCTCATTTATGAATTCGGGAAAATAAGCAGAAACATAAGCAGAGGTGATTTGAAGTAACTTTTTCCTTAGCGAAAATGCAATCCGCGGCTTTGTTTACGAGTTATTGACGAAAAACATTGACCAATAAGAGGCGAGTACCGCTGACTCGAGGCGGCTGAGCCAATGAGCGAATTTGGGCTCGTTGGTTAGGCTGCCTCGCATCAGCGGAGCTCGATTCTCACTGGTCGACGATTCTTGTTAATAACTTGTTAACGATGCCTCGGAGACAATTTTTGTAAAGGAAAAAGTTGCTTGAAATGAGCTGAGATATTAGACATTTTTGGGACACCCCGTAATTTTGATATGAAATGACGTTGACATACAACGTGGTTACATTTAATTGAGGACAATTCGGTAGAAATTTGTTTTTTGGTACTGAAAGTCCTAAAACCTTGAATTCTAAAGTCTAAAAATTCCTGAAAAATTGAGTACACAGCAAAAAACGTGTATGGAAAATGTAACATTTTTTAATGAAGTTAAAGTTCTCGTACGTCGTTTTACAAAAAATCAAATTAAAGAGAAGTTTCCTCCGCTACTATATAGCCTGAATCAGAATTACAACAATGCGTCAAAATTTATATTATTGTTAACTTCTGAAAATAGAAAGACTGTTCAAAAATTGAAATTCTTTCTTTGAAATGGTCAACCAATTTTTCATTTCTACTCCAAATTCTCCGGGCTTAGTTCTCAATATAGAGATACAAGAATAAAGGATATCGTTCAATTTCTTATTTCCGACAAATATGGAAAAATGCTTGTGAAATTTGATACATAGCGACACATAATATTATGCGTATATTATGTGTACCAACATAAAAAATATCAATATTTCGAAAACATAATATATATTAATACATTATATATTATATTATAATATATATTAATATTACAAAATATGATATATTATTATTTTATTAATATTACAAAAGCATAGTTATTAATGATATAGTAGTTCAAAGTGTTCCCCGCCGTGCGCAATACATTTTATAAATTTTGCATGGAAATTTTTGAGGAATTTTTATTTTATTAAGCTTTCACGATAGATTTTACTCGCTAAATTTGAGTCCACGCGATTTTCGATAGGAATAACAGAAAGAAAAAAATGTTTGCAGAAGTCCCGAAAACGATTCCGCAGTTGGGGGAGGCAATAACAGCTGAAATTCAAGAAACAACGCGCGAGCTGTCTGCTCTCGTAGTCGAAAGTTTCAAAAATTTGCTGTGCTAGCGCGTGATGCTGATCACATCTCAGACAGCACTAGATGTGTTCGAGACGTTCATTTTACGACCATTTTAGGACTGGACATCCTACGAGCCAATATGGACGTCTTTAAGACGTCTTAATCGCGTCTCGAACCACAGGTCGTTTTTAACATCTGAAATAAGACATCTTTATCACGTCTCGGACATCCTACAACAGACATCCTTTACGACATTCTTGAGCAATCTGGATAGGAATCACTATATCATTAATTTCCATTCTCTTTTCAATATTAAATAAAAATAATAACGAATCTGTTTCATTCAGTTATCGATATATATAATACATCGATATGAATCACTATATCATTAATTTCCATTCTCTTTTCAATATTAAATAAAAATAATAATGAATCTGTTTCATTCAGTTATCGATATATATAATACAATACATCGATATGAATCACTATATCATTAATTTCCATCCCCTTTTTAACACCTTATCGACGGGCTTATCGATGACAGAATTCAATTTGACGTCCAATGGTGTCATCCCACAGATAAGGTGTTCATATTAAATAAAAATAATAACAAATCTATTTCATTCAGCTATCGAAACATTGACTTTTATCATCCATCAGTACCCCGTAGTTCACCTTGGAAGTGATCCCAACAGTTTCGGAATCAACGTCTGCAGGATTCCTTGGAAACCGATCTCGTGAAAGTCGGCTTATCCTAAGTAAGTCCGGTTCTCGCGACACGAGGATTTGCGCGAGCGTTTAATGGTTAATTAAGCGAGCGAATTATCCCAAGCAGGAAGTCGTTGGATTTTCATAACTAGTCGGAGTAACGCGTTGGCAGAGAGATAGAAGAAGGTGAGATAGTGAGAGAGAGAGAGAGAGAGAGAGAGAGAGAGAGAGAGAGAGAGAGAGAGCAGAAAGAGAGGAACTGGTCTAACGCAGCTAGGAATTCGTGTGTCTTCCAAGAAGTGCCGTGAATCCACGGTTACAGGATCGTTCGGGGGCAAAATACAAAGTCGGCGGTGGTATCGATCCGAAGGATCGTGGTATCGGTGGGGTCTGGTCACGATCGCCTCGACGCTGGTCCCACTGGCTGGGACGTGGTTGCCGTAGTCGTCGTTGTCTTCCCGAAAGTCCCGGTGTTTCTTTTTCGGTCTAAATCCGGCCACGGAGGCGCCTGTAGGCGCTCGCTCGCAGAAGTCGCCACGAGATACTCGCGAGAGAGACAGACGGAGAGCGAGAGAGCGAGCGATGGAGAAAGAGAGAGAGAGAGAGAGAGAGAGAGAGGAGGAGAGAGAAGCAGCAGCGGAGAAGGAAGGCAGAGAAAGACCAAAAGGAGGTTGAGCCACCTTCACGAGAGGTTCGCCTTATAAGGCGTCCTCGGGTGGGCAGCGTCCATTAGAAATCCTTTGTCGTCCCGACCTCTTTTTCCCGACAGATTCTCGAGGGAAGGGAGGCGCAGGGGGTTGATGGTTCGTTCGCCGCCTAGAATTCGTGGATTACCATCAAGAAAACGCGCGCCTGCCCCCCGTTCTCCGGGAGGACGAAAGAAAGAACTTTTTAGAATAATGAGAAAGTGAGGTATAACTCCACTTGAGAGAATTACCAGCGGAGAACAACGACGGATAGACGTCAGGGCTAGGCTGCGACGGGATCAGTCTTTTAACGCCGTAAAAGTACGGATTCTTTACGAGATGAGTCTTTTCACGAGGAGGAGTCTTTGGCTGGCTTCCGCGGGGCGAGGATGTAGTCCTTTGTCGATGGGTAGCTATAGTCTACGCTGTTATGGTTCAACTACCCTCGCGAATCGTTTCGAACGAGTGCGAAGCTCTCTCTACTGTCTTCTTTATGGTAAATGAATTAAATTAATTAGTACTTCGCGGTCGTCGTCGGCCAAGTGGATCGATCGGTGGAAGAGTGAGACGGCAAAGATGTAACCTTCGGTTGTCGTTTTTCTTTTTTTTAATTAAACTCCGTATTCTCGGACTGCTTCGATATTCGGTTACTTAACACCTCGACTGACGGTCGTAATTAATTGGATGACATAATTTCGTGCACAGGTTGAAAGAATTAACTTCGGTCGCGGTACGCTCGTACGAAATGCGATAAATGCTTACTTTTTATTTGTGGTTTTATTGAATCGATTATTGCGACTTTGTGCGTGTGTTTCGGGTGTATATTTTATTTTATGTTAACGTTAATGTTGCAATATTTTTTCCTCTAATTATACTTATTATACTTAACTGGGATGTATAATATCTATCATTTTATTATACAATTGGTGGATTTAATATTTAATGGCCTACTAATACAAGACAGTCTTGCAGTTCGCGACAATGCACTATGCATCGATGAGGAGTCAGTTAACGGGGCATCACAAAAGCAAGAAGGAGCGTCTCTCTCTCTCTCTCTCTCTCTCTCTCAGCTTGATCCCGTTCACCGCATGATCTGATTTGTTCTCATTAGCATTTCAGTCTGCGAGAAAAATACGTGTTTCCAATAAAATAATCAGATTCGCTTCGTCTTGCTTAAACACTTTCTTATCCACGTAACACTATGTAGTATGGCAGGAAGCATTAAGAACACCGTGCAATTTTTGCTTCATTTTCCACATCATTCTATCGACTCTTCTATTTTAATACTGTTTCGATTACATTGCAAGTCTCTGTACCGAATCGAAAACTTTAATTGTAAAAAACAAGTGTTAGTTTCATTTTCGATATGTTGAAAATAACGTAGAAATATTCTTAATTTCCTTTTACACTCGAACAGCAGACCTTTTTGACAAATATAACACTGAGGATATGCTGTTGATCATTTGCAATTTTATTTATTACTGCTTTTCAATGTATATTTTAAAGCACTTTTTTCTACACACGCTCATTTTTTTATGAATCTTACTAAACACGAGACAATCTTTATCATTTGCCACAAGGTAAAAAACAATATTTACACACTGGGTCCAAATGGACCCGAGCACCGCTCTACGGATGTTAATGCCTTCAAATATTTCAACTGTTGCATTTTACATGTACATGGCATCCGTAATGTTATTTGCAATATTTATAATATCAAGCTACTGTAAAAAAAGAACAAAATCAACAAACAATTAAATATTTTTAATAAAACAGTTTAAATATTTTTTCAGTACTTTTAAGTTTATAAGATTGGACATGTTTCATTAAGCCATACAGCAAATTCGTGTGTCTAGGAGGAGCCCCATAGCAAACATTTCGAACAGATTGCTAAATAAATAATGATCCAAAGTCGTATTTTCATGAAAAGAGTCCGGCAGTCGAATATGGAACGCAGAATCCGCGGTACCGCGAACTCCATCACTGTCTTTTCTCGGAAGAAACCGCGAGTTATCGATGAAACAGACTGCGACGCCCACATCTATTTCCCCAAACCGTTCAAACGTCGGATAAATTACATTTCACAGAATGCTCTCGGTGAAACTGGCGTCCACGATCATCGAGCATTTGCGTCTCCGGAGCAACGTCGCCGACGGTATACGTGTCTCTTCCCTCCCTTTTTCCCAGGTGGAAAAAGGGGAGAGGAAAAAAACGTTCGCGGCACGATTTCTATAATCACCGTAGCGCTTTTTTCAACGACCTTCGAGCAATCGCCTACTGCCTTTCACTATTCAACGTCCGCGAGTTTTCGATAGTTTACGATCCGAGTCGCAGTCCAATCGCACTTTGCAGGCAACGGGGGGGATCGGGATCAGGAAATCGGAATTCGCCGGGATCGAATCCCGATCGGGGGACAAAAGTTTCACCGAAAAGAAGGAACACGCTTCGTCCCGCCGGCAATTTGTGTACGCCTTGCCTTCTCCTGCTTCCCCTTTCTCCCCTTCTTCTTCTTCTTCTCCGTTTTCTTCTTCGTCTTCTTCTTCATCGTCTCCTTCTTCCCTTATTCGCCGCCTTTGGCTCGGCTTTTTTGCTCGTATCATTCTTCTCCTTTTCTTCTCCACCTTAATCCTCTCTCGCTGGAATTCCTTTCCCCCACCGTTCGCGAAATATCTCGACGCATTCCCGCGCATGGCACTGGTCCGATTTGGGCCCTCCTGCAGCTCTCGTGTTCCTCTCGCAGCTCGCCAGCCGAGGGCCTCCTTTGTGGAGGATCGGTTGTAATTGAATCAATTAACTCATTTCACTGAATTCTTGCCACATTTCATCCGACAACGAAATGCTCCGGGAGACACTCATTTTTCGAGACAATTTCGGTCGGCTCTTTTTATTCCACGATGCTGCATTCGCTTCGAGTAATTTGATCTTTGCGCAGGGTTATCGCGGGTTAATACATTGACTGTCGCATTTAGACAATTTATTAAAGTAATAGTATTCTATTTAGTCAAATTAAAGTAACTTAATAAGTATAATATTAAGAAATCTATATTAGATTAGCTGGCAAACTGATTGTTACAATCTCAGCAAATAATTCGGTCATCTTCGTATAACAGCAAAGTCGGAAATTATTTGAATACAATTTTATTCGAACAACATTTTGAATAAATGTCTCGATCAAAATTTGACTGAATTGATGGTTCGAATAAATTTTTTAAACGAAGCTTCATTTGAATTTTATTCGGGTAAATTCTGCGAAAACAATTCTATTCGAATAACGTTTTGAGCAAACGTTTCAAATAAAATTTGATTAACTGATCTTCCGAGTAAATTTTTCAGACCTATTTTTCAAATAAAATTTCTCCGAGTAAATTCTTCGAACAAAACTCTATTCGAACAACATATCGAACAAATTCATCGCGTCAAATTTTATTTGAACCGCGTATGCCAGTCACAGTGTTGAAGTAAAAGAAAAATATTACCCTCCTCGAAACGAACAATTTCTCCGAGTTAGTTTAAACGAATAATTTCACTGTCTATACTGTGCGCCGATTCTAGTTCAGCTCGAATGCATTCCGCTCTAAGTAGCTGTTACAACCTCGGAGGAATTAACCTGGAATGTAAAACGCTTTCGTACGCGAACTATCCGCGTTTCTCGTGGCAACGCATTCATTGTCGCGAGTTTCGTTGATTTCTGAAATATCTTCGGAGCGAGCGAGCGAGCGAACGAATGCGCGAGGCATATTCGCGTAACCAACGACAGATGCGATCGATGCCGTTCCCAGATCATTTCTGTCGGCCCGCGCGTCTTTAAACGCGTTTTTTCTCCGCTTTCTTCCGGCACCCTTTTACATACGACCGTCTCGCTGGAGCCAAGACACGCGGCGGCGTTCCCCTGAAAATTGCGCAATCGAGACACGATCTGGTATGCCGGGCGTTCTATTAGTGCAGCGAACGCTGCCGCGATCGCGGTTCGACGAACTTCCATCGTTACGACGTCCTATATTCCGTTATCAGGCCATCGTTAAACCAGTTAACTCCATTCTTCCTTCAGCCGATAACGCGATTCCGCGGGTCAATTCGGTACGCTTGCAAGGCTTGCGCAATCGAATTTCCGTAATTATCTACCTCGATTGTCTTTTTTTTCTCGAGTATCAGCCGCTGAAAATAATTGACCTGCTCAGATTTTAATCAACCTCCATGCTTATTTAAGCTGTTTAAGGTGCGGATAATTCAGAATTACTATGCATTGCTTCGTCGATTACTCAGAATCGTTTGAAATTGCGGAGCTGAACTGGGCAAAATTACAACTGGATTACTAAAGGAATTGTAATTACAATGTAATTTCATTACGTTATATTATATTACAATGTAATTCGTATTTGCAAGTGGAGTACAATTGCAAAATAGTAATTAAATTGCATTCGTTATGTAATTAAATTAGATTAAATACGAATTACATTGTGATTCGATTACATTAATTATGGATTATGTTGTAATTGAATTATATTTATTACGAATTACATGGTAATTGAATTACATTTATTACGAATTACGTGGTAATTGAATTACTTTCATTAGAAATTATGCTGTAACTGAATTACATAGATTACGAATTCCGTTGTAATCAAATTAAATTGATTACGAATTACCTTGCAATTGCATTACATTTATTGCGAATTACGTTGTAATTGAATTACTTTCATTACAAATTGCATTGTAACTAAATTACATTAATCACTAATGACTTTGTAATCGAATTACGTTCATTACGAATTACATTGTAACTAAAATACATTTATTACGAATTTCGTTATGATCGAACTAACTGAATTAAAAATTACGTTATAATCGAATTAAAATTTCGTATTACGGTACATTCGAATTACACATTAGAAAGTTTAACTAATTAACTGATAGTATTTTCATTTTCTTTTTACAATGAGCAATCTTTCCGTCGATGCAGAAAACTTTTAATTAGAATTTTTTCTGCAAAATAACATATGAACCGTAGAATTTACATAAGGATCCATAATGCTGCAACAAAAAGCGTACAGCAAGCACTAGACCAAGTGTACTCAGCTCGTTCTTAAACTGTTAAATAACGACTCGTAATCTCTAGTAGACTGTATCGTTCAGTGATACATAGTCGCATCGAATTCATTGAAGCCAGTCGGCATTTCGTTTGATTGGGATGGTTCGACGCTCTTCACCTCACACGGTCTGCTGTCTAGATTGGTTTACGCCGGTTTCAATTTGCGGCGCCGGCCGCGGAGCTTCTTCTAATTACCGCTAATTAGAGACTACGCTTAAAGTACCGACCGGTCTGTTGGCTTGCTCGAAAGGAATTTCCTCGGTTATTGGCGTCGCTTAGTTCGCAGAAACGTTACTTTATCCGCGAACGGGACACGGAGATTCCACCAGCAATGCCTTCGAACAAATATGGAGGATACGCGAGGCAAAGTTAATCCTCTATCGGCCGAATTTTGTTGATATGAGAGATTCCTGAAGTCATTTCAAGCAACTTTTTCCTTTACAAAAATATTCTCCGAGGCGTCGTTCACGAGTTATTGACTAAAAACACTGACCAATGAGAGGCGGGATCAGCTGACGCGAGGCGGCGGAGCCAATGGGCGCAACTGGCGTCTCGCGCCAGCCGAGCTCACCTCCCATTGGTCAGTGTTTTTCGTTAATAACTCGGAAACGAAGCCTCGAAGAATATGTTTGTAAAGGAGAAAGTTACTTCAAATGACCTCAGGAACCCCTTACTTTCCTATTTTGAGTGACTTTCGGGTCAGTCTGTATAATTAAGACGT